>BLSH010440757.1:30427-61478 GCA_018402905.1 Glandirana rugosa
GGAGGGACATAGAGAGGGGGAGGAGGGAGCTGAGGACTAGAGGGGTGACGGTAGAGTGTTGGGCACCTACCAATAAGTAGTGAGTATGATTATAGTGATTTGTAAATTATGGGAGCAAATTATTAACCTCTTCAACTTAGTCACGGATGAGAGAATAGCTAACTCGGTAGAGGTAACTTTGCTATCTCTCTTCCCAAATAAAATGTTGAAAGTAAGGAAATCTCTCTTGGGATTCTTCATGGTAGCAGCCAGGCAGTTAATACCTAGGTACTGGAAGACTTCTAAGACCTTTTCTTTCTCAGAATGGATAGAGAACCTAAATGGCATTATGCGTATGGAAGAGCTGGTAGCGGAAAATAATAACTCTATGGAGAAATTTAAAGAAGTGTGGAATATTTGGTCAACATTTATGGAGACATAACTGACCCGACATCAAATTGGACCTGTTAGTGATATTAGTATGAGTGATGAATAACCATCCACGGGTTGTGAGATGGCAGTGGGGAGATCAGGAGTCGAGGGAGGAGGGGGAGAGATACAGGGAGGAGGAAGGAGAGAGAGAGAGAGAAAGGAATATAATTTTTTTTTTTTTTTTATGCTTAAACGTTTTGTGATGTAGTGTGAATTTTTATTTTGTTGTTATGTGAATTTGAAAATCAATAAAGAAAGATTGAAACAATATATGCCCAACAAGGACCAGCGACATACTAGTATGTTGCTGGTCTTCTCAGGCTCTCCTGTCCCACCGGGCAATGCGAGAATGCAGCTGATGGTTCCCCCAGCTGACCATAGAGCTGATTGAAGACTAGAATGGCTCCAATCATCTCCATGGCCTAAGAAACCGGAGGCTACGAGCATTTTGTGACTTTGGTTTCGCCAGATACAAACAGCCCCATTGGGAAATCTGGGAAGCATCTTATCACACCGATTTTGGTGTGGTGAGATGCTTTAAGGGCTGGGAAAAGATCTAGAGTTTAGTAGACCCCAAATTAAAAAAAAAAAATATGCGACAATACCTATTTTTTATCATAGGGGATATTTAAAATCCCTGTGATAAAAATAACAATGATAAAAAAAAGATGAAAAGGGACAGTGTAAAAATAAAATTAAAAAGCAAAATGAATAATTAAAAAAAAACAAAAAACGAACCCCTGCCCCCCATGCACGCGCGCAAATGTGGACGCAAGCGTCAGTCTCGTGACGTATGTAAACAATAATTTCACCATGCATGTGAGGTATCAACACGAACGTCAGATCGAGGGCAGTAATTCTAGCAGTAGACCTCCTCTGCAGATTTAAAGTGTTAACCTATAAAGGCTTTTAAAGGCTTTTAAAAATGTATATAGTTTGTCGCCGCTTCGCGGGTGTGCGTCATTTTTAAAGCATGTCATGTTTGGTGTCTATGAACTCGGCATGAGATCAACTTTTATATTTCACAAAAAAATTGGGAAAAATAGTGTGTTTTTGTGCATTAAAATTCAAAAAAGTGTTTTTTTTCCCCAAAAATTGTGTTTGAAAAATCGCTGCGCAAATACTTTGTGGAAAAAAAATTGTAACACCCACTATTTTATTCTGTAGGGCCTCTGCTTTAAAAAAATATATAATGTTTGTGGGTTCAAAGTAATTTTCTAGCAAAAAAAAAGTATTTTTTCATGTAAACAAAAAGTGTCAGAAAAGACTTGTTGTTTCAAGTGGTTAGAAGAGTAGGTGATGTTGGGCATAAAATGCCAGGACAGTTCAAAGCCCCCCCAAATTACACCATTTTGAAAACTAGACACCCTAAGCTACTTTCTGAGAGGCATGTTGAGTCCATGCAATATTTTATTTGTTTATTTGTGATTGAAAAATGA
Organism: Glandirana rugosa; assembly: GCA_018402905.1. Classification (NCBI taxonomy): domain Eukaryota; kingdom Metazoa; phylum Chordata; class Amphibia; order Anura; family Ranidae; genus Glandirana; species Glandirana rugosa. Next base: position 32,278 of record BLSH010440757.1, read on the forward strand.
CAAAAAAAAAAAAAACTTACACAAAGTTGTCACTGAAATGATATCTTGCTCACCCATGCCATGGGTATGTGTGGAATTAGACCCCAAAATACATTATGCTGCTTCTCCTGAGTACGAGGATACCCCATGTGTGAGACTTTTTGGGAGCCTATCCGCGTACAGAACCCCGAAAACCAATCACCGCCTTCAGCATTTCTAAGGGCGAAAATTTATTCCTTCACTCCTCAGTACCTTTCCAGGTTTCGGAGGCCCTTAGAAATCCTGAAGGTGGTGATTGGTTTTCGGGGTTCTGTACGCCGATAGGCTCCCAAAAAATCTCACACATGGGGTATCCCCGTACTCAGGAGAAGCAGCAGAATGAATTTTGGGGTGTAATTCCACATATACCCATGGCATGTGTGAGCAATATATCATTTCACTAACAACTTTGTGTAATTTTTTTTTTTTCATTTTTCAATCACTTGTAACAAAAAAATAAAATATTCCATGGACTCAACATGCCTCTCAGCAAATTCCTTCGGGTGTATACTTTCCAAAATGGGGTCATTTGGGGGGGGTTTGTACTGCCCTTCCATTTTAGCACCTCAAGAAATGAGATAGGCAGTCATAAAATAAAAGCTACGGAAATTCCAGAAAATGTACCCAAATTTGTAGACGCTATAACTTTTGCGCAAACCAATAAATATACGCCAATTGACTTTTTTTTTACCCGAGACATGTGGCTGAATGCATTTTGGCAAACATTTATGACTAAAATTTAGTTTATTGTATTGTTGTAATAACATAAAGTTGAAAATATAATTTTTTTTTCAAAATTTCCGTTCTATTTTTGTTTATATCGCAAAAAATAAAAAGTGCAGTGGTGAACAAATACCACCAAAAGAAAGCTCTATTTGTGGGAAAAAAAGGACACAAATTTTGTTTGGGTACTGCATTGCATGACTGCGTAATTACCAGTTAAAGCGGCGCAGTGCCAAATTGAAAAACGTGCTCTGGTCCTAAAGCTGGAAATCCTTCCGGGGCTGAAGTGGTTAATAAGGAAATGAATCCTCAAAACTACAACTTGCCTAATAATTATGCACACAATTTATATATCAGTTACTGACTGTATACTATGCACCTCATTTAAAGTTCTAAACTTTTTCTCCTCTCACATTGAGACCCTCAAACTGTCCAATGAACAGTAAACTGACACTTTGCTAGCTGTGCACCCCTGGTTTAGATCTACATAATATTAATAAGCAATATTTCATAATAATTTGCCAAAATAATACTTTAGTACATAGTTGCAAAAGGAACAGGTGTCCTTATTGGAAGCCTCCTCTCACCTCTATTTTCTGTGACAGCTCAAAAATGTTGGGTTTTCCACCACGTTCTGTTCTGGTGATAAATGCTATTAGGATGAATGGTGAGTGTGCAATGAAAAAAGGAGAAGAGATTCACCATTAACCAAGACATCCAAAATATTTTTTGGGGCTATGCATACACATTCAATCCCACTATATATAATGAATATATATATTTATACACACACACACACACACAAATTTACCAAAAGTATTGGGACACCTGCCTTTACTCACTCATCCATGTCTTTATGGACCTTGCTTTATGCACTAGTCCAAATCATTTGGTGAAGAGGGGATTATGGTGTGGGGTTGTTATTCAGGGGTTGGCCCCTTAGTTCCAGTATAGGGAACTCTTAAGGTGTCAGCTTAACAAGACATTTTGGACAATTTCATGCTTCCAACTTTGTGGGAACAGTTTGGGGATGGCCCCTTCCTGTTCCAGCAGGACTGTGCACCAGTGCACAAACAAGGTCCATAAAGATATGGATGAGTGACTTTAGGTTGAAGAAACTTGACTGGCCTATACAGAGTCCTGACCTCAACCCGATAGAATACCTTTGGGATGAATTAGAGCTGAGACTGTGAGCCAGGCATTCTCGTCCACATTAGTGACAGATCTCACAAATGTGCTTCTGGAAGAATGGTCAAACATTCCCATAGACACACTCCTAAACCTTGTGGACAGCCTCCCAAGAAGAGTTGTAATAGCTGCAAAGGGTGGGCCAACTCAAAATTGAGCCCTATGGACTAAGACTGGGATGCTGGTAAAATGCATGTGCGTGTAAAGGCAGGCGTACCAATACTTTTGGTAATATAGCGTATGTGTGTATATATATATATATATATATATATATATATATTTGTGCTCATAAGTTTACATAACCTGGCAGAATTTATGATTTCTTTTTCAAAGAATATGAATGATAACACAAAAACTTTTCTCTCACTCATGGTCAGTGTTTGGCTGAAGCCATTTATTATCAACCAACTGTGTTTACTCTTTCTAACTCATAATGACAAGATAAACTACCCAAATGACCCTGATCAAAAGTTTACATACCCCAGTTCTTAATACAGTTTATTGCCCCCTTTAACATCAATGACAGCGTGAAGTCTTTTGTAGTATTTGTGGATGAGGCTCTTTATCATCTCAGATGGTAAAGCTGCCCATTCCTCTTGGCAAAAAGCCTTCAGTTCCTGGAAATTCTTGTGCTATCTTGCATGAACTGCACGTTTGAGATCTCCCCACAGTGGCTCAATGATATTGAGGTCAGGAGACTCAGATGGCCACTCCAGAACTTTCATTTTATTCTACTGTAGCCAATGACAGGTTGACTTGGACTTGTGTTTTGGATCATTGTCATGTTGGAATGTCCAAGTATGTCCCATGCCCAGCTTCCTGGCTGATGAATGCATATATTCCTCCAGTATTTTTTGATAACATACTGCATTCATCTTGCCATCAATTTTGACCAACTTTCCTGTGCCTTTGTAGGTCACACATCCCCAAAACATCAGCGGTCCTCCTCCATGTTTCACAGGCCTTCTTTACTCATCTCCAAATGTAGCATTTATGGTTGTGGCCAAAAAGCTAAATTTTGGTCTCATCACTCCAAATGACTTTGTGCCAGAAAGTTTGAGGCTTGTCTCTGTGCTGTTTGGTGTATTGTAAGTGGGATACTTTGTGGCATTTACGTTTCAATATCTTTATTGGTTTTAACAAAATAACAGAGAAAAGGAAAATAAAAAGGGGAAAAACAGTAAAGCTTCTTAAACATTATTAATGTTAGTGTCCAAATATCTGACATACACTTAAAGTTTTTGCATGTAGTTTATCCACATTTAACGACAGTTACATAGACACAAGAAATTAGGAGAAGTTAAACTGTTAAAGAAGGATACAAATTGAAATTTGCATAGTAGCGTTCCGTTTAGAGTATCCTGGTACACTCCTCCCGACACCCCTAATGGGAACATACTGTGTCCTGGGGGGAAGGTACAGGATTTATGCTATAAGGATACAGTTGTGTGCTACTATTTGTTGTATTTGGGTCAAACTATGAAGAAGTTAGCCCTTATTCCCAATGCTTGCCAAGGCTTAGGTTATTCTAGAGTGATATGGATGTGATTGCCACGAGGACCAGTTTCTGTTAAATTTGCAGAGTGAGTAATTTTTAATCGCAAATATATATTCTAGGGTGCAACATCTGTTAACTTCACCTACTAGTTCCGTTAAATTTGGGGGTTCTTGGGATCCCCATTTTCTCACTATCAGAAGTTTGGCTGCTAATAGGATGTGCAGGATTGACAGTCTAGATTTGCTATCTAGATCATTAAAACTGTGTATGTAAGAGGGCTTGAGATGGGGACAGTGTTACTGGGAGAGAGTTGAGCTCTGAAATCAATCTGAATACTTGATTCCAAAAGAATTTGAGGGACTTGCAGTACCATAATATATGAATAAGAGATCCTATGGATTCGCAACATCTCCAACATTTTTCAGTGTGTTCTGGTGATATCTTAGAGAGTATATAAGGGGCGTAGTACCACCTGTGTACTACTTTTTGATACAGTTCCCAGTGGTCCGCACAAAGTGTTGCCTTGTAAGTCTGTTGGAAGGCCCTTTGCCAGTGGGGTTTGGGTATTGTTAGGTTCAAGTCTTTTTCCCATTTGATCATTGAGGTTGTTTAGTAAAGTTACGGGAGTCGCACAATCTATTATAAAAGAAAGAGATACCCTTGCCTTTGTCACTCGCCTCTAAGACCAGATATAAATCTTCATCCATCTGGATCTTCGAAGGTATTAATTGTTGTTTGAGTAGATGCGAGATGTGAATGTATCGGTAGAGCTCTGTGTTTGGAAGATTATATTGGGCTTGAATGTCTGCAAAGGGGATAGGTTTCTCTTCTTTAACAATTTGATGAAGCATCGTGATACCACACCTGATCCAGGGGGACAGTTGGATGTTCGAAATGTGAGCTCTTAAAACTTCCAGGGGAAGCTGGATGACCCTTTGATTCCTAGTAGTAGGGCTGCTAGTGGAGAGAGAAGCTAGAGCCTGGGTAGTTGCCCGAATAGTTAGATAGGGTGTATTAGATATGTGCTTCCGATACAGGGAATCTGGTAGTTGTGTTTTGGGGTGAATATTTTTTAGGAGGTGCATTTCCATTATAGACCAGATCTTTTGTGGGGAAGGGTTCCACCAAAATTTGGCTTGGTCCAGGTTGGAAGCTATGTAATAATTATAAATGTTCGGTGTCGCTGTTTTGTTAGAACGGAGGTTGCGCACCTGGGTTTTTTATTGTTCCATATGTATCTTAGAATTAGGGAGCGCGTTTTCCGAAAAAAGTGTTGCAGAATCGGGGTTGGAATTGTAAGGAACAAGTACAATTGTTTAGGAAGTACTATCATTTTGAATAGGTGAATTCTACCAGTGACCAGCAATTCTAATTTGGATAAAGCTGCTAGTTCTTTTGGGAGTTTGTCTAAGAAAGTTTGGAAATTGCATTTATAAATTTAGTCTGAGGAGTTGGGAATGTCTATACCTAGGTATTGGATGTGGGAATCAGCCCATGTGAATGGGTAACGGGATAGAATTTTCTTCTTAAGGGGAGTTGGGATATTTATTCCTAGTATGTAAGATTTGTTTTCATTGAGTTTATAGTAGGAGACTGCTGAAAAATTGAGGAGTAATGTTTTTAACTCTTGGAGGGAACGGAGAGGGTTTGTGGCTATTAGTGTGACGTCATCGGCAAATAAGCCTATCTTATTTTGAGTAAGACCTATCTGGATGCCTTTGATAGTTTGGGAGGTTCGGACCGTGTGCGCTAGGGGCTCCATTAGGAGAGCAAATATCAATGGGGACAGTGGGCACCCCTGCCTTGTACCATTGGTGATCTTGAGCTCATTAGAAAGTGTACCCGCTGTTAGAACTTTAGCTGATGGTTCTGTGTAGAGCGCAAGCATCGCTTGCAATATTGGGCCTGAGAAACCAAATTTCCCTAAAACTTCTCTAAGGAACTCCCAGTGCACATGGTTGAATGCTTTCTCTGCGTCCAACGTGAGCAGCAAGGTGGGTGTCTTTTGTAGTTCAGCGTACCTAAGGATGTTCAAAATTCTTCTTGTAGCATCCGGGGCTTGCCTTCCCTTGATAAAGCCCACTTGATCTGGATGAATCAATGAGGGAAGAATGTCTAATGGTCTTAGGGCTAATGCCTTGGCATAGATTTTTAAACCAGCATTAAGTAGGGATATCGGCCTATAGATGCTTGGGAGAGAGGTGTCTTTACCTGGTTTGGGTATTGTTGTAATAAGTGCCTGCAGCATTTTCTTGGGGAAGTAGCCTTTTGTCATTGCTAAATTAAACATGTTAACTAAGTGAGGGGTCAGTGTGTTTTGCGTATTTTTGATAGAATTCATTAGGAAAACCGTCAATTCCTGGAGTTTTGGATTTCGGTAATTGTGAGACCACTTTATTGATTTCAGCTTCTGTAAATGGTTGGGAGAGTAAGTTCAACTGTTCCATGGATAGTTGGGGGAGAGAGAGAGGTGGAAGGAAGGCTTGTATTTGTTGTGTGGTAGGTTGGGGGGTAAGTGGGTCTGATTTCAGGTCATAAAGGGTTGAGTAGTAGGATCTGAATACCTCTGCTATGTCTGAGGGGGAGGTAACTTTGTGTCCTGAGTGTATCTGGGTCATGTGTGGTATCTTATGCTGTAAGCGTTTACCTTTGAAACATCTTGCTAGAAAGGCGCCCGCTTTGTTGTTCAAAGCATAGTATTGTGCTTTAACAGCTTTAATGTGTTTCTCATGTTGGTACATTAGGAGGTCTCTCAATTTGATTCGTAACCTATTTTAGATGAGGTTCTATGTGGAAGGGTCCATTGATCTGTCACAAAGAGATCTATTCTGGTGTATGTGTGGTGTATCATTAAAAAAAAGGAGTAATCTCTTTCATTCGTATGGTGGATTCTCCAAATGTCAAACAGATTGTGGGTGTGGAAAAAGTTGTCCAGATTGCAAGATCTTCTTTGGGATTTGGTGGAGGAATCTAATAATGAATCTCCTACTGCATTTAAGTCTCCTCCAATGATTAAGAATCCTTGTTGGATCGGGGCAATTTTCTTCATTCGTTTTTTTAGGAAAGCAATCTGTCTGACATTTGGGACATACACATTAACAAGGGTAAAAACAGTGTCATTAATTTTACACACTAGGATAAGAAACCGTCCATTTGTGTCGTCCAATGATGTGAGGAGTTGGAAATGTAAGGTCGATCTTATCGCTGTAAGAACTCCAGCTTTCTTCCTGTCTGAGCACGCCATAAAGGTAGAGGTGAAGTCTTTCAGATACAAATGAGGAATTTTGGATTTAGCAAAATGAGTCTCTTGAATAAAGAGAACATCAGCTTGGAGAGTCCGTAGCTCTTTGTTAAGTGCACTCCTTTTAAATGGGCTGTTCAATCCTCGTACATTGTATGATACTAAGCGCCATGGGGAAAAGATATCCAAGCAATATCTTCGGTTGCAATTCTTTTTTGGTTAGTAGCAAGGTGATGAAGGTGTTTTAGCCAGGCTGTACATTCGATCTTAAAGGTGATCATGTGGAAAAACAGGTCATCGATTGCATGTTGTCGTCTAGATAAAGTCACGATGATGCTGCGAGTCTTCGTGGATTTCAGTGGACAGAAGAATCTGTGGCTCAACAAGAAAAAGTAAAGGGTGTAAAAAAAGTTGGAAAAAAAGTCCAACATCGATGTGCAACAACATGCTGCAGAACTGGAGGAGAACGGATCCCAGGACTGGGGTGTTCGGAACTGGGGAGTAGTAGATAAGGTAAAGAGTTCCATTGGCCTGCAAAGGGCTGATGGGCACTTGCGAGTAGAGGTACTGCTAGAGCTGGATGTTTGATGCCACTTATTTAGGACCATTCCATGGGTATTTTAGGGGGTGGATCTTTGTCCGTCCCGTCGGTCTCTTGTGGAAGAATTTTCCAATCTTTAAGAAGTTTGAGGCCTTTATCTAGGGAGAAAATTGTATATGTTTTGTGTTGTCACGTTATGATCAGTTTAGTGGGTCTACCCCATTGGTAAGGTATATTGTGGTTTCGTAAAGCTTTCATCAGGGTAAGGAATTGTCTCCTGGTGCGGATCGTTGCTGTGGATAGATCTGTATATAGGGCTATGCCAACAAATTTGTCCAATAACTTGGGACTGCTTCTAGCTGCTTTCATCACATTTTCCTTGATGTGAAAGAAATGGATTCTTGCCAGTACATCCCTAGGGACCGAATCAGGTAGAAAGGGTGGCTTAGGGAACCGATGGGCTCTGTCGATGATTAAGTCCCTGGGGTCTTCGCCCAGTATCAGTTCCGCCATTAGTTTCTGCAGGAATTCCGTCAGGGATGCATCATGGATATTCTCGGGGATACCCCTAAATTTAATATTGTTTCTATGTGACCTATCTTCGAGATCAGCAAGTTTAGCGTTAGTCTCTTGGTCATGGCAGCAATGTTGCGGGCTTGGTCCAACTAATTTGGGTGTCTGGCAGTGTCCTCCGTGGCTAGGGATGTCGCTTTAGTTGTGTCCGCGCCCAGAGCTCCTTCACTGAGCGGCCATCACGGTCCGCGTTCGGCCACGCCCCCCCTTTGTGGCATTTACAAAGTAATGGCTTTCTTCCAGCAATTCGACCATGCAGCCCATCTCTCTTCAAGTGCCCCCTTATTGTGCATTTGAAACATGTTTTCATAGAGTCCTGTATTTCACCTGAAGTTATTTGTGGGATTTTATTTGCATCCCAAACAATTTTCCTGGCAGTTGTGGCTGAAATTTTAGTTAGTCTACCTGACCGTGGTTTGGTTTCAACAGAACCCCTCATTTTCCACTTCTTGATTAGAGTTTAAACACCGCTGATTGGCATTCTCAATTCCTTAGATATCTTTTTATATACCTTTACTGTTTTATACAGTTCAACTACATTTTCCCTCACATCCTTTGACAATTAGTTTGCTTTCCCCATGACACAGAGTCCAGAAATGTCAGTGCAGCACTGGATGAAAGATGCAAGGGTCTGTCAGGAGTCCAGAAACTCATTGACCTTTTATACACACACATTACTTACAAGCAAACAGATCAGAGGTGAGGATGGTTACCTTTAATAGCCATTCAAACCCCTTTGTGTCAACCTGTGTGTGTTATCAAGCCAAAATCACCAGGGTATGTAAACTTTTGATCAGGGTCATTTGGGTAGTTTCTGTGGTCATTATGATTTAAAAAGAATAAACACAGTTGATTGATAATAAATGGCTTCAGCCAAACACTAACCATGAGTGAAAGAAATGTTTTTGTGTTATTCATAATCTCTGAAAAATGGCCAAGAAATAATAAATTCTGCCAGGGTATGTAAACTTATGAGCACAATTGTGTGTATATATATATATATATATATATACACAGAATCTCACAAAAGTGAGTACACCCCTCACATTTTTGTAAATATTGTATTATATATTTTCTTGTGACAACATTGAAGAAATGACACTTTGCTACAATGTAAAATAGTGAGTGTACAGCTTGTATAACAGTGTAAACTTGCTGTCCTCTCAAAATAACTCAACATACGGCCATTAATGTTCAAACTGCTGGCAACAAAAGTGAGTAGACCCCTAAGTGAAAATTTCCAAATTGGGCCTAAAGTTTCAATATTTTGTGTGGCCACCATTATTTTCTACCACTGCCTTAACCCTCTTGGGCATGGAGTTCACAAGAGCTCCACAGGTTGCCACTGGAGTTCTGTTCCATTCTTCCATGATGATTTTACGGAGCTGGTGGATGTTAGAGACCTCCACTTTCCATTTGAGGATGCCCCACAGTTGCTTAATAGGGTTTAGGTCTGGAGACATGATTGGCCAGTCCATCACCTTTACCCTCAGCTTCTTTAGCAAGGCAGTGGTCATCTTAGAGGTGTGTTTGGGGTTGTTATCATGTTGGAATGCTGCCCCGCGGCCCAGTCTCCGAAGGGAGGGGGTCATGCTCTGCTAAAGTATGTCACAGTACATGCTGGCATTCATGGTTCCCTCAATGAACTGTAGCTCCCCAGTGCTGACAGCACTCATGCAGACCCAAACTATGACACTCCCACCACCATCCTTGACTGTAGGCAAGACACACTTGTCTTTGTACTTGTCACCTGGTTGCCACCACACATGCTTGACACCATCTGAACCAAATAAGTTGATCTTGATATCATCAGAGCACAGCACATGGTTCCAGTAATCCATGTCCTTAGTCAGCTTGTCTTCAGCAAACTGTTTGTGGGCTTTCTTGTGCAACATCTTTAGAAGAGGCTTTTTTCTGGGATAACAGCCAAGCAGACCAATTTGATGCAGTGTGCAGTGTATGGTCTGAGTACTGACAGGCTGACCCCCCCAACCCCTTCAACCTTTGCAGCAATGCTGGCAGAACTCATATGTCTATTTCCCAAAGACAACCTCTGGATACGACGCTGAGCATGTGCACTCAACTTCTTTGGTCGACCATGACGAGGCCTGTTCTGAGTGGAACCTGTCCTGTTAAACCACTGCATGGTCTTGGCTACGGTGCTACAGCTCAGTTTCAGGGTCTTGGCAATCTTCTTACAGCCCAGGGCATCTTTATGTAGACCAACAATTCTTTTTTCTCAGATCCTCAGAGAATTCTTTGCCATAAGGTGCCATGTTGAACTTCCAGTGATCAGTATCCCCATTCACACCTGAGACCTTGTAACACTAACGAGTCACATGACACCGGGGTGGGAAAATGGCTAATTGTGCGCAAATTGGACATTTTCATTTATGGGGTGTACTCCCTTTTGTTGCCAGCGGTTTAGACATTAATGACTGTGTATTGAGTTATTTTGAGGAGACAGCAAATTTACACTGTTATACAAGCTGTACACTCACTACATTACAGCAAAGTGTCATGTCTTCAGTGTTGGCACATGAAAAGTTATAATAAAATATTTACAAAAATTTTAGGGGTGTACTCACTTATGTGAGATACTGTATGTATATATATATATATACAAAAAAAAGGGTTTTTTTTGGGACTTTAAATGAGACACACGGGTTATAAAAGCATGCGTTTTTATTGAGGCAACTTTCATCAAGGTAGTACCGTAGACAATCCATACATCTCTTAATACATATATTTGGGCACATTGCCTCTACTATATATGTTGGGCACTTTGCCTCTACTAAAAAGTGTAACATATGAACTAGAAACAATACATATTCACAAATGATGAAAATTGGCTCCATACAATACAATATCTGCAGCATAAGACAACTTGATTAATACTGTATAATTAATACGGCATAATATTGGCTCTACGCGTTTCGTGAGGTTATGATCCACTCATCAGGAGCATGCACGTATAGGCAACTGTAATTAATAAAAAAATATATAAATATTATATTTTGCAAAAAAAAAAATGGTCACCATACACGTCCTTCTATCATGCCTTCTGGTCCTTGGATGTGGTCCTTTGTGGGGTTCATGTGCAAAAACCCCCCATCTCAGCTCCCTCCAGGGGATACCCCCTAGTGGGGTGTGTCCGGATCGTCACTGGCACCGCTCCATGCAGCAAATATGGAAAACTACATACACATTCCTATGTTGTTTTTTTTTTTTTTTAAATATAATATTTATATTTTTTTAATTAATTACAGTTGCCTATACGTGCATGCTCCTGATGAGTAGATCATAACTTCACGAATTGCGTAGAGCCAATATTATGCCGTATTAATTATATTATTCAATTGTCTTATGCTGCAGATATTGTATTGTATGGAGGCAATTTTCATCATTTGTGAATATGTAATGTTTCTAGTTCATATGTTACACTTTTTTGTAGAGGCAATGTGCCCAACATATATAGTATAGGCAATGTGCCCAAATATATGTATTAAGAGATGTATGGATTGTCTATGGTACTACCTTGATGAAAGTTGCCTCAATAAAACCGCATGCTTTTATAACCCGTGTGTCTCATTTAAAGTCCCAAAAAAAAACCCTTTTTTTGTATATCACCCAACCCGGGATGGAAGCTGATGGCCATTGTGACCACTGCTTCATTTAAAGTCCCATTTTTGACCTCTTTATTTATCACACAAACCAGGGATGGAGGCACACGGGTTAGAACCCAGTTTTATCTTCCTAGATATCTTTATTTTTCATCTCATTATCTTTAATTTTTATATTATATTTTTTATTCGTTACTAAATTTTTATTTTTTGATCATTCAGCAACATAACTTTTTCACATATATATTTTATTTTTAAACTATTTTTATTTTATTTTTTTTATTGTTTTCAATGACACAATCAGACCTTTTTGGATCTGCTATGGGGTCTCTGTTGTTTGCCAGTTTGCAGTTGTTGGGTCATCTGATCCGGCCTCGGAGGCCTATTTGGCTACCATCCCCCCCGGGAGCTGCGACGCCCTTTTGCAGGCTCTCCTCTCCTCCCCTCCCCCCCACCCCTGGGGGGATGTGGACGGCCTTGCTTAGGGCGTCAGCGCCATGCTTTACACACTACAGGCTATGTGTTCCCTTTGGAGCGCTGCCTCCCTGGTGTGCGTTCCATCGGGCGGCAGCGTGGGAGTGCAGATGGTCAGCACCGATATTGGGTGATCCAACGCCCAATCCTTTGGCGCCACCTCTCCCGGCAGCCCATGCCTGCATGACGCTGATGTGGGTGTGGCGGCCATGCCCTATATAGTTCCCTCTCCCACACACCTCATGGTTCAGCTGGATATCATCATACCTCTCTGCACACCATCCCCATTGAGTTACTGGGCACTCTACAGGTACAGGGATCCTCCTCTATCACTTTGCTATCATTTTATCTGGCCACTATTTTGGTTTTCTTTCCCCTTGGTTCACGTGGTGTCCTGCCTTGGTTTTCCCTTCCCCTCATTCCTTTCTGTCCTATTGCTATAGGGCAATATTTATTCAACATATCACTTATTTCTACAGAAGCCTCCCACATGGGTAAGCTTCCGTGGTCACCATACACGTCCTTCTATCATGCCTTCTGGTCCTTGGATGTGGTCCTTTGTGGGGTTTATGTGCAAAACCCCCCCATCTCAGCTCCCTCCAGGGGATACCCCCTAGTGGGGTGTGTCTGGATTGTCACTGGCACCGCTCCATGAAGCAAATATGGTAAACTACATACACATTCCTATGTTGGTTTTTTTTTTGCAAAATATAATATTTATATATTTTTTTATTAATTACAGTTGCATATACGTGCATGCTCCTGATGAGTGGATCATAACTTCACGAAACGCGTAGAGCCAATATTATGCTGTATTAATTATATTATTCAAGTTGTCTTATGCTGCAGATATTGTATTGCATGGAGCCAATTTTCATCATTTGCGAATATGTATTGTTTCTAGTTCATATGTTACACTTTTTAGTAGAGGCAATGTGCCCAACATATATAGTAGAGGCAATGTGCCCAAATATATGTATTAAGAGATGTATGGATTGTCTACTGTACTACCTTGATGAAAGTTGCCTCAATAAAAACGCATGCTTTTATAACCCGTGTGTCTCATTTAAAGTCCCAAAAAACCCCCCTTTTTTGTGTACATCACCCAACCCGGGATGGAAGCTGATGGCCATTGTGACCACTGCTTCATTTAAAGTCCCATTTTTGACCTCTTTATTTATTATATATATATATATATATATATATATACACACAAATACACACAGTATATATATATAAATATATATATATATATGTAACCTTTATTGCAGCAGTGGGTCAAAGAGCAAAAAGGAAAGGAAATAGTGGTTTATTTCCCTGCTATTCCTAGTACTTTATAATATTTCTGCCATATTGCAAATACTGGTCATTTTTCTCTTCTAATGTGCTGGAATGGAAAAAAGGAATCTCAGAAATCAATTGCTTTTTATTTTGCAGCAACGTGAAAGAGTTGGCAAAAATGAACTAGCAAATCAATAAAAAACTAAATCAAGAACTTTCATCTCACTCGTGAAACAACAAACACTTCCCACCACCTGCAAAGGAAAATGAAATGAACCTAAAGAACATTAAAAATTCTGCTGTCGTAGATGGCAGCACCAGAGAGTTTAGCAAAAAGAAAATGTCATTAGCAGATTGCAATATGTTTATACGTGCCAGAGGTTCCGTGCATGTAGCTCTAGAATCCACCATGCATATCTTGCTTACATCACAGCAAAAACATTTGCTATTTTTTAAAAATATTATTGTATATATGTATCTCACAAAAGTGAGTACACCCCTCACATTTTTGTAAATATTTTATTATATCTTTTCATGTGACAACACTGAAGACATGACACTTTGCTACAATGTAAAGTAGTGAGTGTACAGCTTGTATAACAGTGTAAATTTGCTGGCCCCTCAAAATAACTCAACACACAGCCATTGATGTCTAAATCACTGGCAACAAAAGTGAGTACACCCCTAAGTGAAAATGTCCAAATTGGGCCCAATTAGCCACTTTCCCTCCCCAGTGTGATGTGACTTGTTATTGTTACAAGGTCTCAGGTGTGAATGGGAAGCAGGTGAGTTAAATTTGGTGTTATCACTCTCACTTTCTCATACTGGTCACTGGAAGTTCAACATGGCACCTCATGGCAAAGAACTCTCTGAGGGTCTGAAAAAAAGAATTGTTGCTCTACATAAAGATGGCTTAGGCTATAAAAGATTGCCAAGACCCTGAAACTGAGCTGCAGAATGGTGGCCAAGACCATACAGTGGTTTAACAGGACAAGTTCCACTCAGAACAGACCTCGCCATGGTCGACCAAAGAAGTTGAATGCACATGCTCAGCGTCATATCCAGAGGTTGTCTTTTGGTAATAGACGTATGAGTGCTGCCAGCATTGTTACAGAGGTTGAAGGGGTGGGGGTCAGCCTGTCAGTGCTCAGACCATACGCTGCACACTGCATCGTATTGGTCTGCATGGCTCTCATCCCAAGCCTCTTCTAAAGATGATGCACAAGAAAACCAGCAAACAGTTTTCTGAAGACAAGCAGACTAATGACTTGAATTACTGGAACCATGTCCTGTGGTCTGATGAGATCAAGATAAACTTATTTGGTTCAGATGGTGTTGAGTGTGTGTGTGGTGGCAACCAGGTGAGGAGTACAAAGACAAGTTTGTCTTGCCTATAGTCAAGCATGGTGGTGGGGCTGCATAAGTGCTGCCGGCACGGTTCATTGAGGGAACCATGAATGCCAACATATATGGTGACATACTGAAGCAGAGCATGATCCCCTCCCTTCGGAGACTGGGCCGCAGGGTAATATTCCAACATGATAACAACCCCAAACACACCTTCAAGATGACCACTGCTTTGCTAAAGAAGGTAATGGACTGACCAAGCATGTTTCCAGACCTAAATCCTACTGAGCATCTGTGGAGCATCCACAAATGGAAGGTGGAGGAGCTCAAGGTCTCTAACATCCACCAACTCCATGATGTCATCATGAAGGAGTGGAAGAGGACTCCAGTGGCAACCTGTGAAGCTCTGGTGAACTCCTTGCCCAAGGGGGTTAAGGCAGTGCTGGAAAATAATGGTGGCCACACAAAATATTCACACTTTGGACCCAATTTGGACATTTTCACTTAGGGGTGTACTCACTTGCCAGCAGTTTAGACATTAATGGCTGTATGTTGGGTTATTTTAAGGGGACAGCAAATTTACACTGTTATACAAGCTGTACACTCACTACTTTGCATTGTAGCAACGTGTCATTTTTTAATTGTTATCACATGAAAAGATATAATAAATTATTTACAAAAATGAAAAATGTGAAGGGTTTACTCACTTTTGTGAGATACTGTATATATATATATATATATATATATATATATATATATATATATATATTCTTGTTGTGCTAGTTGTGTGCCTAATGTGACCTCCTGCTTGATTAATTGCCAGATTCCAGTCACACCCATCACATTATAAAATAAGACCTTCTTTATGGGTAAGCACATGCAGGGGAGGGCACAGGCAGAGGGATTCTTCTAAAAAAGTGGGGTTCTTTAACCACTTCAGCCCCGGAAGGATTTCCAGCTTTAGGACCGGAGCCCTTTTTGCGATTCGGCGCTGTGTCGCTTTAACTGACAATTGCGCGGTCGTGCGACGTTGTACCCAAAGGAAATTTGCGTCCTTTTTTCCCACAAATAGAGCTTTCTTTTGGTGGTATTTGATCACCGCTGCTTCATTTCTGATCGCCGCTATAAACAAAAGAAGAGCGACAATTTTGCAAAAAAACCCAAATTTCTTACTTTTTCCTAAAATACAAATCCAAAAAAAAAAATAAAAAAAATTTTTTTTCACCGTTTTTGGCCGATTTATATTCTTCCTCATATTTGCGATAAAAAAATTGCAATCGGCGTTTATTGATTGGTTTGCGCAAAAGTGGTCGCGTTTACGGATGATGAGAATTCATTTTTGGGGTTTTTATTTTTTTTAATTTTTTTCTAGTACTGGCGGCGATCTGCGATTTTTAGCGGTACTGCGATATTGGGGCGGACATGTCGGAACGTTTTGACACTTTTTTGGGACCATTGGCATTTATACAGCGATCAGTGCTATAAAAATGCACTGATTACTGTGTAAATGCCATTGGCAGTGAAGGGGTTAACCTGCAGGGGGCGCGTTAAGGGTTAACTATGTTCCCTGGGCGTGTTCTAACTGTGTGGGGGCTTGCCTAGCTGGGGAAGGGAAGTGGTCACAGCCTTCACGTACAGGAAGGCTGTGATCACAGCCCTTCCCCTTCACACGGAGCGGAGGCCCGTGTTTACTTACACGGACCTCCGCTCCTTCACTCCGGGGGGGCATCGCGGGTGGCCGGCGGCAATCGAAGCCGCCGCACCCGCTCCCTGGCCCCCCCGAACTCCTCCGGCGGCGCGCGCGCGCTCACAGTGGCTCTGTATCGCGACCGCCATCGTATGACGGCGATTCGCGTTACAGAGCCACTCTGTCGCCGTCAATTGCCGATCAGCCGTCGGCAAGCGGTTAAATAAGTGGGCACTTCTGCTCTTTCACTTGCATCTTGCAGCAATTTGCACAAAGCAAGCATTGTCAGCAAACTACAAACCACCAGACTGCATTTAACTTCATTTCCAAATCATCTCATCTTCCTCTCTGAAACTCTCTTTTCTTCACCCCCCTTCCTCACCCTACAATCTGTATTTATCACCCTCACTTCTCCCCTCTCCCAATTACTGCACTCAACACCCCTTTCTAACTCTAAGCCCATATGCTAACAAAACCCCCCAGGATGCTGAAGCATGTTCCCTTATATAAATCATATTCTCATATTACCTCCCTTACTCTTCTGCTTCTCCTAGCCTCTGGAGATATTTCCCCAAACCCTGGGCCTCCCTTATTTAACTGTACCCAACACACCGATCACCCCACATCCTCTGGCAGTAGTCACAATCTACGCTATTTAGTCTCTATTCCCCTTCTTCCCAAAACCAGCCTCCCCTTTTCCTGTGCCCTCTGGAACGCCCGCTCTGTCTGCAACAAACTCACTGCTGTTCATGACCTCTTTGTCACTAATTCCTTTAATCTACTTGCTGTCACCTGGCACCATGAATCCGACACTCCTTCTCCTGCTTCCCTCTCCCACGGGAGCCTTCTCCGGACTCACTCCCCTAAGGCTAATGGATGCAAGGGAGGTGGAGTGGGATTCCTCCTATCCTCACAGAGCACCTTCAAGGTTCTTCACTCTCCTCCCTCTCTTTCCCTCTCATCATTTGAAGCTCACTGTATACATCTATTCTCTCCAACTTCCCTAAAAATTGCTGAGATCTACCGGCCTCCTGGACCATTGTCAGCTTTCCTTGATGAGTTTTCTGCCTGTCTATCCTACTTTCTCTCTTCTGAAATTCCCACAATCTTTCTCAGTGACTTCAGCATCCCTGTAAATAAAAACACTCCTGCTACTTCTAAACTTTTTAGTCTAACCTCCTCATTTGACCTGAAGCAATGGGTACAGGCTTCTACTCACTCTGATGGAAACACCCTTGACCTTGTATTCTCCTACCTATGCGCTCCTTGCAACCTCTCCAACAATCCTTTTCCTCTCTCTGAACACCACATTATTAGTTTTTCTCTCTCTCCCTGTCTTGCACCACCTTTCCCTCCAATCGCACAACCATCACCCATAGAAACCTTTGCCACTTCAACCCTTTTCTCCTGGACAAGCTCACTCCCCTCACTACATACAGAATCAGGCCTCGACACCTATAACACTGGCAAACAGATGATACCATAAATCTCAAAAAACATAGCCATGCACTTTAGCATCTGTGGCACAAGACTAAGTCTCTCAATGACTTTCACAAATTCAAATCTGTCCTCCAAAAATACAATTCCTTCACACTGCCAAGCAGACCTATTTTACCACTCTTATTAACACCTCCTCATCCAGTCCCCATCAACTCTTCTCTACCTTCAACTCTCTACTTTGTTATCCACCACCTCCACCCACTAACTCTCTCACTGCCCAGAAGATTGCTAATCTCTTCAAAAACAAGATTTATACAATTTGTGATGAAATCTCCACTCTACAGGTATCTCCCCCAGTTAAATGTATTGTAATACTTTCGCGCTCACTAAATACAGATTGCTAAAAGTATTGTGGCAGCAGCTGTCGCAGAAATAGTTATCCTTACTATAATGTCAGAAATTTAAAAAAAGGGGGGGGGGGGTTGCTCAGCGCTTGTCACATGTAAACTGCAGTATCTTCAATTCTAATGACTGCTAATAATAAATTAAATAACCGTGCACTAAAAACCAATAATGTTCTTTTATAAATGAATATAAAATTGTGTCTCAAGGCTGGACACCATTCAATAAATAAATATATATTGTGCTGGTGCTAATACATAAATAAATAGCATATGTGTCTCAAGGCTGGACACTGATACATTACAAATGTATATCCGTATATATATAAATAGTAATAAACAGTGTGTCCATTAAAGTGCTGTAGTGCAATCTTAATTTCTTCGAATTATTATAGATATTTTCATTAACTCTCGTATTTTTCCTTCGATAACCAGTGATAATTAATGGTGATTTGTGAAACAAAAAGCTTTTGTGACTGTGATTCACTCTGTGCTCCTTTAAATGCTCTAGCCTCTCACCTGAGTGTGCTAGGGCTATAGCACATAAAGGTTTCTTTAACCACTTGACCACTGGGCACTTAAACCCCCTTAACAACCAGACCAATTTTCAGCTTTCAGCGCTCTCACACTTTGAATGACAATTACTCAGTCATGCAACATTGTACCCATATGAAGTTTGCGTCCTTTTTTTCACACAAATAGAGCTTTCTTTTGGTGGTATTTAATCATCGCTGAGTTTTTTATTTTTTGCGCTATAATTAAAAAAAGACCGAAAATGTTGTAAAAAAATGAATTTTTCTTTGTTTCTGTTATAAAATTTTGCAAATTAGTAATTTTTCTTCATAAATTTTGGCCAAAATGTATACTGCTACCTATCTTTGGTAAAAAAAACAAAAACAAATTAATGGATATTATTTGGTCTTTGTGAAAGTTATAGAGTCTACAAGCTATGGTGCCAATCACTGAATATTGATCACACCTGATGTACTGACCACCTATCTCATTTCCTGAGAGCCTAACAAGTTGTAATTTTTTCCCACAATTCTTTGCAAAATGAATTTTTTTTTCCCCCAAAATTGTCATATGTTAACAGGTTATTTCTCACACCCAGCATGTGCATACCACAAATTACACCCCAAAATACATTCTACTACTCCTCCCGAGTATGGCGATACCACATGTGTGACGCTTTTACACAGCCTGGCCACATACAGAGACCCAACATGCAGGGAGCAACGTCAGGCGTTCTAGGAGCATAAATTACACATCTCATTTCTTGACTACCTCTTGCACTTTTTTTTTTTTTTTTTTTTTTAGTTTCAATAGTTTTTATTGGTTTTCCAAGAGAACAGTAGGTTGGACAAAAAACAATGAAGTTGACATGGTATAGGAGTCAGACATTCATTTAACATAGTGACATTTGTTCCTATACAGATTTCTCTAGCAATCTTATAACGTATCAATACTATTTTCGATGGATTTTATCGAAGAATAGGTCATAACCAAACCTACAAATACAGTGGAAAAAATAAAATCTAGACCTAAAGGAGTCAGAGTAATTTTACAAAACTGAAGGTTATCAATAGTTAAACATAGAGTGATAAATAACCATCCGGAAAGGCCCTGACCCAACTGTGGGCAAGGCCCCTGTCAGACGTCAAGGGTATTCATGGGCGACACCACCCCAACCCCCAAGGACCGCGCCCCAAATGGGAACATATTGTGCAGCGGTCCCGAGGGTGGGATGGTCCCTCCCCCCCTCGTCCTGCCCTTAGAAGGCAGACCCAGGTGGGGTCTCCCTGTCCCGCGAAAAATCGCTACACTCCGATTGGAGCGGCCATCCCTAAGCAGAGGGGCTCAAGACCCCCCCACCAAGGATGGCTGGACGGCCCCGGACCTCCACAGATGTGCTAAAAGATGCGATTAATTACATGAGATGCAAAATGAACCAACTGGTTTGCAGAGTGAATGAAAAGGGAACCAGGGTGCCCAGAAAGGAGGTGCCCTAGGGGTCAAACCTCTTCCTGGTGACACTAGCTACTGCTTTCTGACTACCCTTCCATCGCTCATCGTAGACTGTGTCCCATTAAGGGTACTCTTAACAGGTCTAGAGAGAGGGAAGGAAGGAAGAGAGAGAAGAAATCAGGCAGATGGAGTAAGTAGGTAGAGAAGAACAAGGGGGAGGGGGAAACAAGGGAAAAGAGGTGTCAGCAAGGGCTAAGGCCCAATGTCAGGTCGGGGATCCTCGCCCAAAACAGCATATTTTATGTCCGGGCCAAATAGGCCAGCCAGGGTTCCCAAATTGCGTCATGTTTCTCTTCTGAGTCTAGGAGAATGCTAGCCTTCTTCTCTTGGGTCATAATCCAAGAGATTTTCCTCTTAGTCCGAAGCAAAGAGACAGAGGGTTTTTTCCAGGCTCTGGCTACCGATAACTTGGTGCCCAACAGGATAAAGGATATGAGACTTTTGGTTAATTTCGGTATAGCTGAGCCAAACATATTAAAAAGAGCTGTCTGGGGGGAATTTGGAATTGAGAGACCCGTAACTTTCCTTATTAAGTGAAAAATTTTGTTCCATAGACCCCTAATCTTGGGGCATTCCCACCAGATGTGAATCATGGACCCAGGCATGCCACATTGGCGAAAGCATAGAGGAGAGGAATCGGGAAATATCCTGGCAAGCCTAAGGGGCACTAGGTACCATCTTGTTAATACCTTAATGTTTGCCTCAACTAGGGCGGTATTACATAGGCCCTTCGAGGAGGCCGAGAAAGCTCTGTGCCAAGACTCAAGGCTCAGCTCCACTCCGAGCTCTTCCTCCCAATCCCTCATGTATTTAGTTTTGCCGGAAGAGGAGGCCAGAGCGCGCTAAATAACCGAAATGCCCCCCTTCTGCTCCATAGGCTGACCACACCACTGTTCGTATGCTGTAAGCGATGAAGGAGAGCTGTCAAACCTGCATAGGGCCCTGATGAAGTGAGATATCTGCATATGCCGGAATCTTTCCGTACTGGGCATGTCTAATTTGCTGTTGCAATAAGTCGCCGTAAGGGGGCCCCTGGAGTTAACAAAGTGGCCAATTCTATAAAGGCCTTTGTCCAGCCACCAGCGAAAGGCTGAGATGTCCAAACCCGGAACAAAGAGGGGGTTGTGGAATAGGTGGGAGAGCGGTTGCCAGGAGGAGACTAGCGAGGGAGAGGACTTCAAGCTGTCCCAGAGAGAGAAGGAGTGAGATAAGGTAGGGGATAATATCGGGGGTCTAGCCTTTGGGGGTTGCCATAGTAAGAAGTCAATGGTGTGATTAGGGATGGCAAGCCTCTCCATCCGAGCCCAATCGGGGAGAGAATTTTTAAAGTACACGGACGAAAGTTGGGCTAGTTGCGCCGCCTGATAATACCATGTGAGGTTGGGAAGATTAATTCCCCCTTGTTCCTTGAGCCTAAACAGGGTTTCTTTGTTCAGTCTGTGTCCCTTTTTGCCCCAGATGAATCGAATGACCTTAGATTGGAATTTTTTCAATGGAGCCCTGGGGATCGCAATAGGCAGAGACCTAAATAGGTACAATATTCTGGGGAGAAGGTTCATCTTCACGGAGTTAACTCTCCCTAGCCAAGAGATCCTTAACTTCTCCCATTCTTTTAATTCCAATTGAAGTTTATGATACATAGGGGGGAAATTCGCTGAGTATAGATTAACTATGGAAGGTGTTAGGTGCACCCCTAGGTAGGGAAGAGATGCGGTATCCCACCTCAAGCGAAAATTGCTTTTAATGGAGTCAACAATGTGTTCTGGTAGGTTGATGTTGAGAGCCACAGATTTGGAATAATTCACCTGTAAACCGGATGCAAGGCCAAAATCATCAAGGATTCTGCAAATCACCGGAATAGAGACATGAGGGTCCGTGATGAAAAGAAGGACATCATCCGCATACAAGGCACATTTATGAATTTGATCCCCACAGGAGACACCATGGAAGTCTGGGTTATCCCTAAGGGAAATGGCTAGAACCTCAATGGCCAAGGCGAATAGGAGGGGGGAAAGTGGACATCCTTGCCGTGTACCTGATCTGATAGGAAAGGAAGAGGAGTGAAAACCCTGCAGTTTTATTTTGGCTTCTGGGGAGGAATAGAGGGCGTTGATTGTATTCATGAATGTTTTTCCAAAGCCCCAACGTTGTAGGACTTGGAAAAGGAACGGCCAGGAGATGGAATCGAACGCTTTGGACATATCAAGGGATAGGAGTAGGCCCTCCTGGCGGGGACCTCCATCCCAGCCTGCTTGAAGGAGGGATATGATATTGATTGCCCTTCTGATCTGGTTCGGGCCCTGTCTGCCCGGAATGAAGCCCACTTGATCCCTGTGAACATATTGCCCTATGAAGATGGAGAGGCGGTTAGCTATTATTTTCGTTAAGATCTTGAGATCGTTGTTAATCAGGGAAATAGGGCGATAGTTCTCAATCATGCTGGGGTCCTTATTGGGCTTGGGGATGTCAGAAATAAATGCGTAGTTGAGGTCAGGATTCAGGGGATGACCCTCCCGTAGGTGGTTAAAGAAGCGTGCCATGTAGGGCGCTAGTGTGTCTATAAAATGCTTATAATATGGGACTGCGAACCTGTCTGGGCCAGGTGCCGAGCTGGGTTTTAGTGACTTGATAACTTGTCTAATCTCCTCCACCGAGATAGGGGCCTCTAGTTCATCCCTGTGCTGTTCCTTTAGAGAGGTGATATGTAAGGAGTTTAAGAGTGAACAGGTCTTGTCCTCCTGATCCTGTTTTCTATCTCCCTTATAAAGGTTCCCATAGAATTTCTGGAATGCAGCCAGAATTTTCTGGGGGTTTTGGGAGAGAGAGCCGTCCTGAATTTTAATTTTGGGGAGGGCGTGTAGTTTTAATTTAGGCGTCAGTCTGTCAGCTAACATGGACCCAATTTTATCTCATTGAAGGTAGAATTTTCCTCCCTCCCACCTGAGCTGTTTTTCTGCCCTAGTCGTAAGGGCGAGGTTCAAGGCCGTACGGGCTTTCTCTAGCTTACCTTGTGAGGAGTAGGAAGGTGAGCCTTTGTATTGTGAGCTAGCAAGGATAAAATCTTCCTCTAGCCGTTTTATCTCTATGTGTTTAGCTCTCCGCAGTCTTGAGGAGAGTTGTATTAGTGTCCCTCTAATGGTGGATTTGTGCGCTGCCCAAAGAGTCAACGGGGAAATCTCTTTAGTGTCATTCAATTGAAAGTACTCCTTAATGGCTTTGTTAATTTCTGTGGTATGGGCAGGGTTACTAAGTATAGAGGCATTCAGTCTCCAAGAGGATGATCTCTGGGCAGCATTGGTTCTGTGTAGTAGCAGAACAAGGCAAGAATGGTCTGAGATAGCAGAATCTCTGATGAATGCCTTGCTAACCCTAGGGATATGATTGCTATGTATGAATAGATGATCTATTCTAGCGAAAGTCTGGTGAGGGTGAGAGAAGTGAGTGTAATCCCTAACAGAGGGGTTCATTTCCCTCCAGATGTCCACCAGGCCTTGGCCAAAGATTTTTTTGGCTACCTTCAGGCTCTGCCTCGATGGGCTTATCTGGTCCCTGCCTGGGGGGCGCGATTTGTCAAGACTCCTGTCAAAGGCCGTATTTGAATCCCCCCCATATATCACAATTCCTTCCGCAAAGGGGCTGGTGGCAGTGAAGAGGGAGTCAAAGAATTTTGCTTGTCCCTTATTCGGGGCATAATATGAGATGAATGTATAAAGTTGATTGTCCAGGAGGCCCTTGACTAACAAGTAACGGCCCTCTGGGTCTTTCAGTACCTTTGAACAAGAGAATTGAGTGTTGCTTGAGAAAAAGATCCCAACCCCTTTGGTCTTATTCGGAGCGCTCGCTAGGAAACAGGTAGTGTATGAACGGTGCACAAAGGATGGAGAATATGAGGAAGGAAAATGAGTTTCCTGTAACAAGACCACATCCATCTTCTGTGCAGCGTAGTGCTGGAAAGTTTTTTTCCGCTTAACTGGGGAGTTCAGTCCCTGAATGTTATGTGAGGCTATACGTAAGCGGAGTTTGGTGGTGGTGTGATCAGCCATGGAGCCTAGTGAGAGGGGGACATCCCGATCCCCAATCGCTTACCTGATACCAAGGAGGGAGGGAGGAGCACCTGGGTGGCCCGAATGAGATGAGACATGAGCTGAGATACTTGAAGGGCGTAGATTCCAAACCTGACACCAGGAGAGAGAGGAAGGGCCTGAAGATAAGGGGAGAGAAGAGATTAGAATAAGGTTGATAGCAAAAAGAACACAGAGGCAATGTGAGTATGAGTGACATACTCCAAAGGTAAAACAGTAACACCCACACTGAAAGTGGGAGCGCCCTGACCCAGAGAAAGCAAAAGTGCATTCACCAAGGGCAGGAGGAGGCGCCAGCAACCATTCCAGGCAGCGCGCTCCCAGTAATATGCTAGAAAAAACAGTAAAATTAGTAAGCAAGCAAAACGCAAATAACATCAAGTGAGGATAAGTTCCGACCGGAATCATGTGACCAGGCCACCCTGACTGTACTGTGAGGTTATCGTGGTGCAAGACCCGGACTAGGGTGGTGCATCACCCCAACCCCCCAAACAGGAAGAGGGCAAACAATGAGAAAAAAATAAATAAATAAATAAAACAAAAAAAAAAAAAGGAGGGGTGGGCGAGCTCCAGGAAGCAAAATATATATGAACATAGCTGATGCATGAAGACATATGTGGAGAGGACCCCCCGTGATAGGTGATAGTTCCTCAAAAACCATCAGGGATCCAGTCACTAAAAATTTACGGGGGTGAAGGGATCCAAGAAAAGTCCGAACCCCTCCCCCCTTTCGGAAAAACAAAGGCATTGTTGTAGGGCAGTTCGCCACATCTTAGGGCCATAAGATAAATCAGGATCGGTGAACAAAGAAGTTGACCAGGGATGCAGACCAGAAGATCTTTTCAGGGTGGTAGGCCTTCCTTGGCTTTCTTGAGCTTAGGCTTTTGCCAGAGAGTGGTGAGAGGACTTGAGGGAGGAGGGCGTTTGGACAGTCCCGTGGCCGATGTTTGCATTGGTGAGGGGGGATCTTTGGATAAAATCCCTAGCTGCTGCAGCAGCCTCTCTCCTTCCTGAAAAGATGAAAATCTATGTGTTTTGTTTTGGAAGTCAAATTTCAGCCCAAAAGGGAATTGCCATCCATACTTGATATCTTTTTGAGACAACAAAGTGAGAAGTGGTTTTAGGGACCTCCGTTTCTGGATAGTGTAGGGAGAGAGATCAGCAAAGATTTGCACCGAGTGACCTAGAAGCTTGAGCTGGGGAAAACCACGTGCTCTCGTCATGATTTCCTCTTTGGTGCTGTAATAGTGGGGTTTAACCACTATGTCTCTCGGGAGACCATCTGAGCGGAGGGGGCCCAGTGCCCTGTGGGCCCGGTCCAGCTCCATCTTATGAGGTCGGATATCCGGAATGAGAGATTTCATTAGGGTTTGTACCGCTTCGGAGATATTTTTGATATCTTCAGGTAGCCCTCTAATTCTAAAGTTGAGTCTCCTCGACCTGTTCTCTAAGTCATCAATTTTCGCTAGCGCCCCCTCCAGGCGTGTGTGGAGTTCCTGAATGATGTTAGAGTTCTGGTTGACTCGGGTGACAGTAGAGTCCACTTTTGTTTCTATTTCCTCTATGCGGGCCCCTAACATGTGAAGGTCTGATTTGATCTCTGATGTTATCCTTGATGCTGTCTGGGCCAGGCCTCTGTCAAGAAGAGCAGCAAACTTCTGGAACATGAGAGACATGTCTTGAGTCTGGGATGGATGAGGATCTATGCCCCTAGGGTTTAGGACACGAGTGTCTAGCTCCGTACCAGGAGACTGCAAAATCTCCTCTATGGTATGGTTCAGAAGGGAGACAGTGGAGGCTGGTGAAGGAGGAATTTAGGGGTCAGCGTCGCCTCCTGTGGAGGCATGGTGAGATGTGTCATCCCAGACTGGGGAGCCGGGAAATTCTGGGGGTTCTCCCTCTGAAGCTTGTTGTTCAAAAGGCATATTGTTAGGTGAGGTCTGTCCGTATTGAGATTGCAGGTTGCGTTTGACGGTTTTGGCCCACATGCAGTATGAAAAGGCAGTGGCACACCTGTGCTATGAGAATGAGGCAGATTTACTCCCCAGAGGCTGAGGAAGATCTTGAGTATGTTTTGTCAGGCTATGTAGGCCGCAGAGGAGGAGAGGGGAAGAGCTGTCAGCAGGGCAATAAGTTTGCTAAGTGAAATAAGATCAAGAAAAAATAATAAATCTCCCAGTGAGGCCGGCAGTACAGGTCCAAGTTTCTTATGAATTCGATCCCTTGGGTGTAGAATATCTCCCAGTCCAGAGATGGGATTGTCAGAGGCCCTACCATCAGGCAGACATAGCCAGGCGGATAATGGAGGGGCCTTTGAGGTGAGGCCGTAGCAGATGGGGCCGAGTCTGTGAGGGTCGCTCCGACCGGAGGCCCGTGCTGTAGAGGGCTGCGGGTATCAAAGAACCCTGGGAGGGCTGGTGCCGAGGAAGCGTCTGCGATGCTGCAGGAGTGAGTGTGTGTGAGGCGTCAGCACCTTACCGCCACCATCTTAGGAGCCGCGGCCTCAGAATCCTGCTTCGGTCTCCGGCGCTGTGCTTTCTCTCAGAAAGACCCCGGATCCTCCCGTGATGATCCCTGGTGTGAGGATGAAGATGTCGAGGCGCGGGTGGGATGCTGATCCCGGCCGGAACGCTGCAGGGAGCGCTGGCTGCTGGAAGGGCGCGGAGCTCTGGTGTTAGGCGTCCATCACCGAGCTTCGCGCATACCTCTTGCACTTTTGAAGGTCCTGGAGCACCAGGTCAATGGAAACGCCCAAAAAATGACCCCATTTTGGAAAGCTAACACCCCAACGTATATTCTAGGAGGCATAGTGAGTCTTTTGAACATGTCATTTTTTCCACAAGTTTTTGGAAAATGTGGAAAGAAAATGAAAACGCATTTTTTTTTTACACAAAGTTGTCCATTTATACAATATTTCTAACACACAGCATGTACCCAGCAAAAATGACACCCTAAAATATATTCTGCTACTCCTCCCGAGTATGGTGATACCACATGTGTTACACTTTTACACAGCCTGACCACATACAGAGGCCCAACATGCAGGGAGCACCGTCAGGTATTCTAGCGGCATACATTTAGAATCTAATTTGACTACCTTTTACACTATTGTGAGGCACTGTGGTGGCATATATAGTGGCACAGATGGGCAGGGTATTGGCACAGATGAGCAGTAGAGTGGCACGGATGGGCACTGTAGTGGCACAGGTGGGCACTGTAGTGGCATGGATGGGCAGTGTAGTGGCATGGATGGGCACTGTAGTGGCACGGATGTGCAGTGTAGTGGCATGGCTGGGTGATGATCGCTGGGTGGGTGGTGGATGGCTGGGTGGTGATCACTGGATGGATGGTGGGGGTTGCCAAGGTTGCCAACTGTCACTAGGCAGCACTGTGGGCATTACACATCACCCACAGTGCTGCAGCACCTCCTCTCTCCCCCCTCTCTCCTCTCACACTGCACCGATCGGTGCGGAGAGGAGAGAAAAGCCGGCGCTTCCGCCGGCTTGTTTACATGTGATCACGCCGTCATTTGTCGGCGCGATCGCGTGGTAAAAGGCTGCTCACAGCGGCCATTCACCACGATCCGTGATCAGTCGGGTCCCCCGGACCCGACGGTCACGGATGTTCCCATGTGCGCGCCCCAGGGGGCGCGTGGGAAGCGTGATTCTGGGAGGAAGTCAATAGACGTCCTCCCAGAATTAAGCAACCGCTCTGTAGACGTCATTTGTCTATAGGGCGGTTGTTAACTGGTTAATTAGCAGATGTAGTAACGATGTTCCTCCACCGGGGGTCTCTGACTGCTTTCAAAATGAATGTCACTTTTCTCCTATGATATGCTTAGACTCCATAGTGTAATAAAGTAGTAAATGGTGATTTATTTAAATAAAGATTAAAAACACTCACATTTGAAATTTAAAAAATTGCACATCTCCACGAGCTGCAAGCTCGTCCCTTTAAGGTACATCAAATACCGTTCACCTCCGCTCACGCCCTACGCGTTACGTCACGCCGCTCGTGACTTCTACTTGGGGATGTGGGGAGGTGTTCTCTCAGTGCATTTATATAGCGGTGGGCTAGATTGAATACCAAGCGGCCATTTTCCTGAAGACTTCTATGATTGTTAATTGTCTGGTGTATGCCGTGGCCATTTTCCCGAGGATCATAGCCTCTGGAAGCCGACGGCCATGATTGTGTAGCCTAATCCCGAGTTGTATGTACTTTACTCTTGTGCATATAGAAAGTACCTGCTCTGCTGACACTACAACAGATTGCCAAATTGTATTAGTTCTAATGGCTCGTTCTAAACCAGGAGGTACTTATTAGGGATTTATTGATTATTCTTACACTTTGGTGTTTGGAAGATGATGCTCTCAATGGTATAACGTTTGATTCCATTAAACAAAAATATTTTAAAACACAATAAATAACACCCATTACTCGAAAAAAATATTATATAAAAAATCAAAAAATTCCATAGGTCCATATCAATAATATCAGTACAATAAATGATCATGTCTAAAATTATTTTGAATAAACATAATTAATACGATAATTCTCCCTACTTACTTGCAATAAGTGTACTTCTGATAATTTTAAGCTGTATGTTTAAGTTTATGAAATGTATCTTATATTCAATGTAGAAAAATTGTGTGTTTTTTATTCTCATCGCCCATTTTTGATCCTTTTGTTGTCACATATTTCTCCTTACTTCCTATTTTACATTACTATTAATACTATTTGGTTTCAATTTATTATGATATTGGATTTAGCTTCTGTCTTTGTAGTACTCACTATTTTCATAATTTTATTATCTGACTCAAAAAACCTCAAAAACCGACAACATTTCTGTTAATTTTTGCTGTCTCATATTTCACTTTAAAAAAAAATAATGGTATTTTTAAACGAGAATGCCTAATAGTTAATAATTAGTTATCTGGGTGGAAATGTCCTCACTAATAGTAAATTTTGCTGTCTCATATTTCTTTATTATTATAAGATATTGATGATTCAAGTGATCTAATAGGCCAGTGTGTTTTTTTCTAAAAATCGCTTAGAAAGC
>BLSH010440758.1:31733-51888 GCA_018402905.1 Glandirana rugosa
GTAGGAGGACACGATGTAGGAGAAGGTAGTACGCTGCAGCGGAACTTCGGCCTTCCCGCTCACCGCCTCATATGCGACATGCCCACAAGGTGGAACTCCACCTTGCACATGCTGGAGCAACTGTGCGAGCAGCAGCAGGCAATAGTGGAGTTTCAGCTGCAGCACACACGGGTCAGTCGCTCTGCGGAACAGCAACACTTCACCACCAAGGAGTGGGCCTCCAGGCGAGACCTGTGTAGCGTATTGCAGTGTTTTGAGTACTCCACCAACATGGCCAGTGCCGATGACGCTGTTCTCAGCGTTACTATCCCACTTCTATGTCTCCTTGAAAAAACACTTCGGGCCATGATGGAAGAGGATGTAGCACAGGAGGATGAGGAGGAGGAGGAGGAAGAGGGGTCATTTCCACGGTTATCAGGCCAGTCATTCACAAGTGGCTCGGAGGGTGGGTTCCTGCACCAGCATAAGCCAGGTCAAAAATATTCAAGTCAGTGCACATTTCTGGAGGACAAGGAAGATGAGGAGGAGGAAACACAGCAGGGTGGCACCCAATGCAGCTCGTGGGCATCACTGGAGCGTGGCTGGGGGGATACAGAGGACACAGATGTCACAGAGGACAGCTTGTCTTTGCCTCTGGGCAGCCTGGCACACATGGCCAACTACATCCTGCAGTGCCTGTGCAACGGCATCCGAGTTGCCCACATTGTAACTTCTTCTGATTACTGGGTGTCCACCCTGCTGGATCCCTGTTACAAGGACAACGTGCCATCCTTAATTCCCTCACTGGAGCGTGAGAGGAAGATGCGCGACTACAAGCGCACACTGGTAGAGGCGCTGCTGAGGGCATTCCCAAATGACACCGGGGGCTCAGTGGGAGCACAAGGCGAAGGCAGAGGAGGAGGAGGAAGAGGCCACCAATGCAGCTGTGCTACCGCCAGCACCTCAGAAGGCAGGGTTAGCATGGCCGAAATGTGGCAAAGCTTTGTCAGCAGCCCGCCACAACAAACAGCACCACCAGCCGATAGACAATGTCTTAGCAGGTGGCAGCATTTCAGCAACATGGTGCAAGAGTATGTGTGCACACGCCTACACATACTGACTAATGGGTCTGCCCCATTCAACTTCTGGGTGTCCAAATTGGCCACATGGCCTGAGCTTGCCCTTTATGCCTTGGAGGTGCTAGCCTGCCCTGCAGCCAGTGTATTGTCTGAACGTGTGTTTAGCACGGCAGGGGTCGTTATCACAGACAAGCGCAGCCGCCTGTCCACAGCCAACGTGGACAAGCTAACCTTTATTAAAATGAACCAGGCATGGATCCCACAAGACTTGTCTGTACCTTGTGCAGAATAAACATTTAGACCGAACTCACACAGCCATTCTTATACTTGTTTTTTTTAATAGGCCTCAATATTTTGGGGGCTACCCCAATTATAAACAAACAAAAAAAAAACAGTGTTGGCTACCTCCTCCTACTCCTCAACCACCGCCACTTCCACCTACACTGCCACGGTCACGGCCTAGTCAACCTCTAGGCTCCTACTCTACATCCACTCCCTTCCCATTTTTTTTTTATTTGATTTTAATTTATTTTCCCTATTCCCATTTTTTTGTAGGGCACTTGCCCTACTCTTATCGCCATTTTTTTTCCTTTTGCAGCCCTCTAGCACTTGCCAGGACTTTGTTACAGCCATTTTTGTGCCTAAAAGTTCGGGTCCCCATTGACTTCAATGGGGTTCGGGGTCTGGGATAAAGTTCGGGCAACGTTCGGTACCTAACCCGGACTTTTTTCCAAAGTTCGTTTGGACCCGCCGAACCTGAACATCCAGGTGTTCGCTCAACTCTATTTGTGACCTCTTCTGGCCGAACATGCGTCTGTCCTGTGGGAGGAATCCCGACCTGCCCCCATTGGCCCAGGCGATGGCTTTGTGGAACGATTACCAAACAATGAGGACCCTTCAAAGGAGATCCTACGCGAGGCCTGTTTTGAGGAGGGATCAGCCAGCCAAGGCCATAACCACAGGGCCTGCTTAGCCGTAACGGAGGACAGCATCACCCGTGCCCCCAGGCAAATCATGTCCAGGGAAGCTTTTCCCAGGAAGGACGAGGCCCATTTCAATTCCTGAATGGGTGAATTCCTGGCCACATCCTCTGAGACGCTGCATAGAACTGACTACAAATCTTCGGTCCATACCTCCATTGCTTTGGAAATATCCACTAAGGCCAGGGCTGGTTTGCAGGCCGTGACAGTTGTCACATAAATCCTCTTAAGATCTAGCTCGATCTTCCCGTCAAGCGGCTCCCTGAAAGACACAGCATCTTCCAAGGGAAGTTTGACATGCTTTGCCAGTCTCGTGACTGCCGCGTCCACTGGGGGAGCGGACTCCAGATACTTGATGTCCTCCTGTTTTGCTTGACAGGGAGGTTTTCTTGTCCGTCTTCTCCCACTCCTCCATGAAAATGTCTTTCAGTTCCGTGAGAAGCAGGAAGTTAGGATGCTCCTTCCCGAGGTGTTTAAGAAACTTCCTCTGTTTAGCCGGTGAGGACACCAGCTCTTCCCATTTCAGGGCCTCCTTAATGCCTTAATTAAGGGTGGGACTAGGGCAATGTAAAAGCCCGCTGAATCATCTCCCTCCAGTTCACTGTCCCAGAGAGCTTGAGGTGAGAAACTCAGCTGTGATGGTCCCGGCTCCTCCTTGGGTATCTTCTTTCAGCAAGCCTCTACCTGAGGACTGACTATGGGTATGAAGTGGTACCAGCTCCTTTAACAACTGTTGCACCACCCGCCTGACCAGTGATTCCATCTGCTGGCCGCCAGCTTCCCTTTTTCCTGACGCTCAGGCATAACACTTGTCACACAGTGATTTGTCCTCTGGAATGTGGATCCCGCACCCCCAACAGGCTTTACGCCTGGAGTGACTACCTTGGCGGTGGGAGTGGTGTCTTGAAGAAGAGTGCAAACTACTTCCATGGTGGCTTGCCGCATGAAGACGGTGATTTATCCATCGCGAGGTGAGGACACAAGCGTCTGCCAAGAGGGAGAGAAAATTTTAGTAAGTCAGTCCACTCCCCCTCCATCCTGCCTGGTGGAACCTGGCCTGCCACTCACTGTCACGGGGAATCCCCTCTCACCTCACTATGGCTGTGACAGGGCTTGGGGAAGCTGCCGCACACTGCACGCAGTCTTTCCCAAGACTGAACTGGGCTGGCAGCACTTTTAAATCTCCGTCCCCCATCAGGCCGCGCGAGAACGAAGCCTCGGCTTCCTGCACCTGCGTTAGCCAAGCCTCGCTATCACGTCCTGCTATTGCACATGCGTGGAAGCATCCGCGGCCCGCAGATGGGACGGAGTAGTGCCGTGGAACACAGGAGCATTCCAGCTGCCATATAGGAGAGACAGAGAAAGCCCTGGGATAGAAAGCAGGGGATAAGAGACACCCAGCCCCCATAAAACAATACTGCCATGGAGTCTCCCATAACGGCCGCCTCTTCTGAGACCCTGCTCCTCCCCCATTGGTGTCTCCCTGGGCAAAGCAGGCTGCCTCTCCTGGGCTCTTCTGGCCTGAACACTGCTCACCCGCCATAGCTGGGTACTGGGCAAAGGGGACACCACAGCCCTGACGTCTGCCCCGCTCCTAAGGCTGGGAACAACGCTGCCTGGGACACTGCTGTTCTTGACTCGGGTAAGTCTCCTGCAATCAGGTCCATAGAGGAGGACAAAAAAAGGAACACGCGGGCTGAACAGGGGGTCAAATTTATATGAAGTAGGGTCCTATAGGGTTAAAAAGGGGGCGGGGTAAACCCACACTTGGCTGCCATGGAGGTTGTCAGGAAAATACTATTACTCATTTGGGACTTTTTTTCTGTGACTTCTAGGACCCCTTGGATACTTACTTTCCCCTTGTTTTGTATATTCCCACTAGACACTTACCATTCCTTTCTGATGAGCTTATCCATCCATCTTACTACCTTTATTTACACCCCCAGATATGTGTCACCCCATATATGGGGTTTAGCCGATTATGCCTAATCTATTCAAGTCTATTTATGGTTCTTGTATGTGCATGGGCTCTGGGTCACTGACTGGCTGCTAGAATGAATCATGCTTGATGAACCATGGATTTTTCCATCTATCCACCACATATATTTCCACACATTATGATCTGTGTAAGTGGGCATTGTACCTATATTTCCTGCCATGTGAAAGTCGAGTGCTATGTATGTATCCTTGATTTACTGTTTATTACATTTATGTCTATTACATTTATAGATACTGTACACCCTCTCCTTCTCCCCTGAGGAAGGAATACACAAATAATATTTTCCAAAACGCGTCGGATTTGGTCCGAACACATTGAAGCCTATAAGCCAGTATTCCATCTCTTGGCTAGCTCGGTGCTCCAGCATACCTAGGATCTGTTTTTTTTTTTTTACTGCATCTCATCGTGTAATGATTTTATATGTCTCTTCTGTCCCAACACTAGGGACTTTGTATATGTTTATTTTATGTCAATAAGCTTTTGTATTTTTTATACAGTTACTGTTTTACTCTTTATCACTATCACTGCCACTACCTCAAAGTCCCCAATGGGGTAAATCTTTCTTTGCAATTATTCTATGGGATGTTGGTAGATCTCTGGGGGTTGCCTATGACCCATTAGCTCCTCCCTTTTTTCCACTTGTTTGTGTCATACCAATACAAACAAAAAAAATAAACATGAGAATGCCTAAAGATTTGTAATTGCAACAATTTTCTGGGCGAAGTGCTGCATTATCTGACAGAAATGCAGGGGTGTCAATATTTTTGGCCATGACTGTAGCTTTAAACCTCTGTATACCAGCCCTCTTATGAGTTGCCATTTGCTCAGATAGGGTGAAGAGATCTGCCTTTAGATCAGTGATTGTGAAAGATCTTCTATGGTCTGCAGCGATGTGTGTAATTTCAGAATAATAATTTTAAATTATAATTAAATAATTTTTGCTGTCCCGCAGGGTTTGTGGTTGGAACTGGTGCTGTAGGGGGGTGTTGAGGGTTGTCTCTCTCTCCGGGACATTGGCACTCCTCATCGGGCAGTTTGAGTAGAGGGTAGTGGGGGAGCTTTTTGGGCAATGGATTAGTCAGTCATGGGTATTGGGGGCAGGGGAGCAGAGGGGTGCTTGGGGTGGAGGGCCTGCTCAATGCTATGTGACTATTTAAATTTTTTGCAATAAACGTAGTGGACTTTGTTGGATGGTACAGCATTGTTTTTTTCTTTTTATTGGTATGACTTCTTGTTAGTACACCCTCTAATTACAGGATAAGCCCTACATAATACAAGTGAGACTCCCACCATTGTTTCTTTTTTGTTGTATTTTCAGAATAAGTTAGTGGCTGATCAGAATCAGCAGT
Source organism: Glandirana rugosa (assembly GCA_018402905.1). NCBI lineage: Eukaryota > Metazoa > Chordata > Amphibia > Anura > Ranidae > Glandirana > Glandirana rugosa. Next base: position 37,120 of record BLSH010440758.1, read on the forward strand.
CTCTCTTACCATGTCTGGCAAGGATTCCTCGCTTAAGTCTTCCTCGAGGCGGGCGGTCACCATCTTTATGAGCCGATCTTGTTTGGAAGATTTTAGGTATGTGGCGGGTGGAAAGTGTCGATGATGAGCGATGGGAATGGATGTGCTGTGTGAGCTTTTTTGGTTTACCCATGTTTTGTCCTGCTGTAGGCTTGTTGTATTGCTGTGTAGCAGCAGGCTCTCTGGAGCTCCCTCAATGTACAGTACCTCCATGCTCCCCCCATGCCAGGCTATCCCCCCTTTGCTTCCCTATCTACATCTCCTCTCTCGGTCACTTGATAACCTCCTATGGCTTCCAATACCATCTCTATGCTGATGATGCTCACATCTATCTCTCTAGTTCTCACCTCACTCCTTCAGTTTCCTCTTGCATTATTAACTTACTAACTGACATATCCACATGTCGCTCTACTTCCTCAAACTAAATCTCTCTAAAACCAAGCTGGTTCTGTGACTTATCCATTAAGATCAATTATACGACTATCAGTCCCTCCCCTCATGCCAGGGTACTAGTTGCAATCCTAGACTCTGACCTGTCCTTTTTGCACCAAATCCAATCACTGTCAAAAGCTTGTAGACTTTACCTCATTTTTTTATCTAATGAAACCACCAAGCTACTAATTCACTCCCTTGTTATCCTAGACTTTTGCAACTCCCTTCTCATAGACCTGCCTTTCCATAGGCTATCACCCTTTCAGTCTGTCATGAATGGTGCTGTCAGGCCCCCCGTCAATCCCTCCAATGGCTTTCGGTTGCCCAGGGAATTAAATTAAAATTACTAACTCCATCATACAAAGCCATCCATAACTCTGCCCGAGCTGCATCAACAATCTTGACTCCAAATATCACCCAAGCCATCCTCTCTGCAATTCCTAGGACCTCCTGCTCTTAAGATCTCTTGTCTCCTCCTCCCATGCTCATCTCCAGAGTCTCTGAATAGTATCCCCGAATACTAATTTCTTCAGGAAAGTTTATCATACCTCCAACTAACAGCTGCACTTTTTACTCTTCCATCACCTCATCCCCCACAGTTGTAACCTTTAGTACCACTTGTCCCAACATATTAGACTGTAAACTATTGTGAGCAGGGCCCTCTTAACCTTTTTGGATTTTATTGTATTGTTACTGTACTGACTCCCTTGAGATTTGTAAAACACTATGAAAACTGTTGGAGCAATATAAATCCTAAATAATTACTAATAGTAAAAGATCCAAATGAATTACAATGAACAATTCCTGCCAACCCACCAAAAAACATGCCATTAGCTGACATGTTGTCTGCACCTACCAACTACCAGGAGCTAATAACAGCTCTCTTTGTTGTTATCTGCAATGTAAAAAAAAAGGAGTGGGGATAGTGGATGACATAATTTACTAAATATGGCCATTTAGTCAATGCCATCAAACTAATATGGCCATATGCAATAATGTCTACCACTATTCATGCCTTGTTGATTAAATGAGTGGGATTCCAGGGCAGCAAATTAATTGGGGTAGTTCACGGGTCTGATTGTTAAAGATGTAGTGGGTGTTTTCTTAACAACCATTGGCAGGGGAAGAGGGAAGTTGTTCTGTGTAGTAGTAGTGGAAAAACCACTGCTAAGTATGACTTTCAGCTACTGATGTCCAGGCTAAATATTTGGCGTTTGGATGACCGCCACAACAAATAAAGTTTAGTCCAAACCTGGAGCTTATCCCTAGCAATTACTTTACTGTTTACATCTATTATAGGAAAATAAAAGGAAAAGTATCAATATGGCAGAGAATAGAGAAAAAACATGCTTTCCCAGGCACTGATTGTTATTTCTATATAAAAGAAAAATTAAAGAAAAGAAAAAAAGGGTTTAGGTGATGATTAGGCTTGATGGTTTCCTGCTGAAAATAAGCAAGAATTCAGATAAGGAGTTTTGACTTTGCTTTTAATATTCATTAATTATTTTCACTGTAAGTGTTGAAGCCAGAGAGAGATAAGGATTTAACATTTTCAGCAGGACAATATCATGAGAGAAATATGAGGGCTGCTCTACATATTGAAATTCTGGTTGTCTGGCTATTTTGTTTATCCACTGACTTAAAGCCCAACTCTAGTTTTGGTTTCCCCTTCCACAAGTATATTTTTAATTATTTTTTTATTACATATGCCTTTTTCCAGGTATCTTTTCTCAGTCAAAGATAAGTGATGCCCTCTTATTCATTTTCCCCCTTTGACAGTGGGTTATTCTTTCCCTGTTTTTAACAGAATAGGGCCAGTGTGAACCCAGTCTCAAACGCTCTTTGAGTCCCTAATGTTGAATAATTATGCAGCTCAGGAAAGTCCTTATCTACAAAGCTTTCCCAGATAACTCATAGTATTTAATTAAAAGCACTAGCATGAGAGCCGGTTAAGAATTTTTAGATGAAGAGCTCAGCAACATCTCTGGTGGGTTACCTTACGTATAACCCCCCAACATTGTATCTGGTTTTAAAACAGAGACCCGAAAGATTAAAACTGTAATTGTTGTAATTTTTGCACAATATCTGTGCAGCGATTTTTAAAATGCAAATTTTCAGCAAAAAGTACACTTTAATGAATTTTAGTGCACACAAACACAATATAAAACCCAATTATTGGTAAAATATAAAGATGATGTTATGCTGAGTAAATAGATACCTAATATGTCCCACTTAAAAAACGCTCATGTCCGTGGAATTGTGACAAACTACTTTACCTAAAAAAATCCACAGGTGATGCTTTAAAAGCCTTTACAGGTTACCTGCTTAGAGTTACACAGGAGGTCTGGTGCTAGAATGCTCTGATGTTTGTTACCTGATATGTGTGGTACAATCACTGTGAATATGCATGTGGGATCTACATATGCATTCCCATTTGTGGATGAGCGGGAGGGGGACCCCCTTCAATGTCCTGTAAAAGTTATTGATTGGCTGTAGAGCTGCTTGGATCACTTCTACATTAAAGCCCATCATCAGCTCAAAAGCCTAATGGCGTGAAGTGATTAAAATAAAACGGATTTACTTTTTGGCCCCTTGCATCAGAGACACAGGTTTTCTTTGAGACGGCAGTTTCTCCAAGATGGCTTTTCTTTACATAACATTTAGCATATGTATTTGCAGCATTTGCCTAGTACTATCTCTTTGTATGTTATTGAATCTGACTGCAGGTGAGCGACTCAGAAAATATTGAATAGGATGAGCATGCATGGTAGTTAGCATGTTTCTAATAAAATTAGCCTACATTTTCTCACCTTTAAGACAGTAAACAGAGTACTTTTGAACGGTTTTGTGTGATATTTATGTATACAAAAGATGCATAGAGGACACACAGAAACACAACCTAGACACACACAACTATCATATCATTTCGACAGGTAGTCAAATATGATATATTTTGTAGTATACTAGGTGAACATTACAGGTGTTACAGGTGAACTAATTAGCACAATACATAGCTATCCTAGAATTTATTTCCTTTGATGCTACTTTCAGTACTGTTGCTATTAAAAGCATGAAAGGATAAAAGACATATGAACAGAACACATGTCTAGGATCAAAAACGGGACCTTCCGTCATCTGTCTTAATCTTAAAAAAAATTAGACTTTTCAAAGGCTAGGATGCAATCTTTTATGAATAATTTTGATGAATTTTACACAGCTAGTTAATGAGTCCCTGTTAAAATTATATTACCCATCCTCTAGTTCTTTAAAGCAGAGCTCCAATCTCCTTGTCGGTTTTCTCCAAAAAGCAACCCCTTTATTCTCTTTATTTGTACAATATAAACAAGACACTGGTTTTAGTGTATTCTGTCTTCTTACAATTATGAAATTTATTACAGGATCCCAGTAGACAGGCAGTGGCAATTATAAATGTGGGCATCTGATGCCTGCTCCTACTTGCTTCCAGAACTCCCTGCAGCTAGCTACCCAGCATGCATGTACATATCCCACGCCCGTGAAGTAAGTATACAATGCGGCACATTTTCTTGTTTATAGACTGCCATAACAATGGCGGCGCTGGCGGAAGTTCTCATCCCTTTGCTATGGCAACCTGTTAATCAAGACAGAACTAGGAAGGAAGTCAAGTGCAGTTCAAAGACTCCTGGGATAGATGACGCAGACATCCCAGGAGTCCTAGCAAATCACCTGTCAAAATCACCTAGGCAGCCAGGTCCGGGAGTGCAGATTATATAAAGAAAAATAAGGTAGTTAAAAAAAATGAATTAAAAAAATTGCAATAATAGACTGTTCTATCGGTGGGCCTTGTGTTTCAAGGTACTCGAAGAAATGGGTGGAACTCCGCTTTAAGAAAAATATATTTCACATATTTGGAATTGTATTGCCTTTCAGTAAATAAACTTTGAAATATGAATGCCCCAGATTTACAAAAATTTGGGTTTGGCTATTGTGACAAACAGCCCATGTCAGTTGTTGATGGAGCATATCTGCCACCTAGAATCTTAAAATTCCTAAGGTAAATGGGTGGCAGGGAGAGGTCTGTACGCAGGAAGGGGTTAAGGATTGGTCACACCTTGCTCCCCAGCTGGGGTATAATTTTGCCTGACCTGGGTGTAATCAGTGGTGATACTGAGAGAGAAGGAGCAGGCTGTGAGTGAACATGCTTGCAGGACTGAAGCAGACCCATTGAGGTCTATCTGTTAGCTAGGAGGCTTTTATTCATGTAATGTTTTTTGTTTTGTCCCTGTTCCTTCTGTCTCCTTTAGGGTGGGTATGCCCATGCAAGCCATGGGTGGGCGGGTGTTCCTTGGTTCCACCCGGCGCACAAAGGCCCCCCTTGGGGTTCTTTTCCTCACCCGGGGGGCAACATCCGCTGGGCCGGGTCGGGTCCGACACCATCTGGTGTGGGCCTTCGCCTCGGCCACTTTGATGCGCCGGTGACTTGGACATGCGGGACCCGTTCTCTCCCCCCTTTGGTCTCTCCTTCGGGGCTGTCCTCCTTGGGGGGGCGGACGGGCCTCGCACGCCCACTTCGGGGACTTCTTTTTGGGCTGGAGGCTCAAGCTGGGGCAATGCTGTTGGGTTGATTGCTTGTGAGGGATGGTCCTGCCTCGGTGTCCGGTCCGTGTTTTGCACCCTTGGTGCCGGATCTTTGTGGACGGCGCATGCGCATAGCCCTTTTTGTTTGTGGTGTTTCTGCCACAGTGGTTTTCCTTTGGCCCATGACGGTGCGCGTTGTGCGCCAACAGTGATGCGCGCGCATAGGGAGGAAGGGGTCGGTCCCCGTCCCAGCCTTTCCCGGCGCGTCCTGTGACGTTCGGACTGACGTCTTTTGATTAGGTCATGGACGTGGGTATTTATAGTGAGAGCGAGGCGGGATCCATCACACACGCCGCCACGGACACTGATAGCTCCCCGCCATTCTTTCCCTATGGTAAGATTCTATGCTAACCAATTTTTTTAGATAAAGGCAAGGCCCCCCTATTTAGAGGAGGGGACCATCGGCTCTAGACATATACTTCTCACGGCAATGCCCCTTAGCTGAAGGGGCTTATTCTTTGGGCTCATTTTAGTTTTATCATTCGCGCCGTATTGGCGCTATGGTTACCTCCGGACAGGCTACCTTTGCGAGCCTGAGTTCTTTCTGGGCCTATTAATTTAATGGGACACCATAGTGGTTTACACAGGATAATCCAGCCTTATATACATGTATGCCCTATGTCTAAATCTCTAGATCTACAATCTAGTTATACAAATGAATTACATAAAGTCATATATAATATTGCAGATAGCCTTTTGGCTAATTAAAGGACGTTCAAGTTTATGGGTCATTAGTATATGTTTGTATTTTTTCATACAGACCCATTGGTATACAAGGTGGTCACTCACCTAGGTGCTGACGGCTCCCCATTGCCTCGGCCGGTCACCTTGGGTCCGAATTTGGGAGTTCAGTGGAACAGTGGATGCCTGCCTACCTACCTTCTTGGCACTTAACCCTTAAGGGGGAAAGGGAACCAGTCTCTTTCTGGTGGCACTATTTGCAGGGTTAATATCTACCCAGACAGGTGTGGAACATGGCCTAACAAGGTAATCTTGTTCTGTAACTATATATAAGATAAATGTATGGCTATATATTTTTTTGAGATTTTATGTCCATGGAGATGTATGTACCTTTTGGGGGGGAAAGTTATTAATCTGTGTGTGTATATTTTTCAGCATATACCTTGTATTTTGCAAATGAATTCCCCTGAAGAAGGGAATTATGTATCCTGAAACATGTCAGGCCATTTGACAAGAAATGCTTAAAAAGCTGCAAGATAATCCAGCCTTGATATAAACCTTGTTTTCTATCACAACTTTGGCTACACTTGCTGTATGGTTGTATCATTTTAAATTTTGAATTTTGTATTTGCAATAAATTGTATTTATTTTATATGTCTGACACTGTTATCTGTGCCCTTAAAGTCCCAACAAACAATAAGGGGGGATTTCTGGTCATACGTGTATTCCATGGGATGTTGGCACATAGGGTTTTATATACCCAGGTGATCATATGTTTATGTTTTTTGTTTTGGGACTGTTTTCTACCCCTGCGAGGGAAGCCTTTCTGTTATGCTTATTTGGGGAATGAATAAACATGGGCAGGAAGCCCTTAACCTGACATACAGCTGGATTAAATGTTTGAGAACCTCTCCACTTGAAGCTAATCTTCCACAATTGGTGGAAACGGATGTGTGCCAGCCCTCTACTCATCCACGCTGAATTGCAAGTTTGCTGGCTACACTGTATACCTGTTGTTAAAGGACTGCATTGAAATAAGCTGTGTGAATGTTGTGTCACAGTGGTGTTAAAAGGACAGCAGTGTGCATAAACCACTTAAAGGCACAGTGTATTGCAGTGTAAGTGTGAATTTGCAGCATGAAGGACTAGGTAAAGGCCTTGCTGCCGATTAATGCCGCACAGCAACAGGCTTATAAGCAAGCTACTGCTGCACAACAAGAAACTATTAGACTGTTGGTGGCTCAGTAGCAGCAAGCTCAAACAGCCAAACAGCAAGCTTTGGCTTCCCTGGCTCAGGCAACTGGGGCTCAAGTGGCTGCTTTGGCTCAAGCAGCTGAGAAAGACAGAAAGGCCTTAGCAGAAGTACTCCAGCATGGAGTTGAGCGAACATCTGGACGTTCAGGTTCGGCGGGTCCAACCGAACTTTGGGAAAAAGTCCGAGTTCGGCACCGAACGTTGCCCGAACTTTATCCCTAACCCCGAACCCCATTGAAGTTAATGGGGACCCGAACTTTTAGGCACAAAAATGGCTGTAACAAAGTCCTGGCAAGTGCTAGAGGGCTGCAAAAGGAAGTAGAATGGGGTAAGAGTAGGGCAAGTGCCCTACAAAAAAATGGGGATAGGGAAAATAAATTAAAATCAAATAAAAAAATGGGAAGGGGGGGTGGATGTGGAGTAGGAGCCTAGAGGTTGACTAGGCCATGACTGTGGCAGTGTAGGTGGAAGTGGTGGTGGTCGAGGAGGAGGTAGCCAACACTGTTTTTTTTTTGTTTGTTTATAATTGGGGTAGCCCCCAAAAAATTGAGGCCTATTCAAAAAAACAAGTATACGAATGGCTGTGTGAGTTCGGTCTAAATGTTTATTCTGCACAAGGTACAGACAAGTCTTGTGGGATCCATGCCTGGTTTGTTTTAATAAAGGTTAGCTTGTCCACGTTGACTGTGGACAGGCGGCTGCGGTTGTCTGTGACAATGACCCCTGCCGTGCTAAACACACGTTCAGACAATACACTGGCTGCAGGGCAGGCCAGCACCTCCAAGGCATAAAGGGCAAGCTCAGACCATGTGGCCAATTTGGAGACCCAGAAGTTGAATGGGGCAGACCCATCAGTCAGTACGTGTAGGCGTGTGCACACATGCTCTTGCACCATGTCGCTGAAATTCTGCCTCCTGCTAAGACGTTGTCTATCGGCTGGTGGTGCTGTTTGTTGTGGTGGGCTGCTGACAAAGCTTTGCCACATTTCAGCCATGCTAACCCTGCCTTCTGAGGTGCTGGTGGTGGCACAGCTGCGTTGGTGGCCTCTTCCTCCTCCTTCTCTGCCTTCGCCTTGTGCTTCCACTGAGCCCCCGGTGTTATTTGGGAATGCCCTCAGCAGCGCCTCTACCAGTGTGCGCTTGTAGTCGCGCATCTTCCTCTCACGCTCCAGTGAGGGAATTAAGGATGGCAAGTTGTCCTTGTAACGGGGATCCAGCAGGGTGGCCACCCAGTAATCAGAAGAAGTTACAATGTGGGCAACTCAGCTGTCGTTGCGCAGGCACTGCAGCATGTAGTTGGCCATGTGTGCCAGGCTGCCCAGAGGCAAAGACAAGCTGTCCTCTGTGGGAGGTATATCATCTGTGTCCTCTGTATCCCCCCAGCCACACTCCAGTGATGCCCACGAACTGCGTTGGGTGCCACCCTGCTGCGATTCATCCTCCTCCTCCTCCTCATCTTCCTCATCCACCTCGTCCTCCAGAACTGTGCCCTGGCTTGAATATTTTTGACCTGGCCTATGCTGGTGCAGGAACCCACCCTCCGAGCCACTTGCAAATGACTGGCCTGATAACCATGAAAATGACCCCTCTTCCTCCTCCTCCTCCTCCTCATCCTCCTGTGCCACATCCTCTTCCATCATAGCGCGAAGTGTTTTTTCAAGGAGACATAGAAGTGGGATAGTAGCGCTGAGAACAGCGTCATCGGCACTGGCCATGTTGGTGGAGTACTCAAAACACTGCAATACGCTACACAGCTCCCGCGTGGAAGCCCACTGATTGGTGGGGAAGTGTTGCTGTTCCGCAGAGCGACAGACCCGTGCGCGCTGCAGCTGAAACTCCACTATTGCCTTCTGCTGCTAGCACAGTCTCTCCAGCATGTGCAAGATGGAGTTCCACCTTGTGGGCACGTCGCATATGAGGTGGTGAGCGGGAAGGCCGAAGTTCCGCTGCAGCGCAGACAGGCAAGCAGCAGCAGGGTGAGAACACCGAAAGTGCGCACAGATGGCCCGCACTTTATGCAGCAGCTCTGACATATCCGGGTAGTTTTTTAGAAAATTCTGTACCACCAAATTCAGCACATGAGCCAGACAAGGGATGTGCGTCAAACTGGCTCGGCCCAGAGCCGCTACGAGATTTCGGCCATTGGCGCACACCCCCAGGCCGGGCTTGAGACTCAGTGGCAACAACCACTCATTGGTTTGTTGTTCAATGCCCGTCCACAGCTCCTGCGCAGTGTGGCGTGGCGTTTATCCCCCAAACATATCAGCATCCCAGCACATGCTTACTGGTCCATGTATCAGTGGTTATGTGGACCTTGCAACAGATGGCGTTGCGCAGTGCACACTTAATCTTGTCCCCGACTTGTTTGTGCAGGGAAGGGATGGCCTGGAAAAGTAGTGGCGGCTGGGAACCACGTACTGTGGGACAGCCACCACCATCAGGTTTTTGAAACTGTCCGTCTCCACCAGACGGAATGACAACATTTCAAAGGCCAGGAATTTTGAAATGCTGGCATTCAGGGCCAGGGATCGTGGGTGGGTAGGGGGGGTACTTCCTCTTTCTGTCCAGTGTTTTGGAGATGGACAGCTGTAAGCTTCCATGGGACCGTGTGGAAATGCTTGGGGATGGAGGCGGACATGGTGGAATAGCTGTCATATCATCTGTTTGGCAGGTGACAATGTCACTGTAGAGGTGGAGGAAGAGGCAGAGGCAGCAGCAGAAGAGGAAGTAGGAGGAGGCCCAGACCTTTCCTGGGTTTTGAGGTAATTATTCCAATGCAGCTTGTGCCTTGAATTTAGATGCCTGGTCATGGGGGTTGTGCTCAGGTTGAGAACATTTATGCCCCAGCTCAGGCTATCATTGCACAGCTTGCAAACCACTCGTGTCTTGTCGTCAGCACATTGTCTGAAGAACTGCCACGCGGGGGACCGCCTTTGAGCTGCCTTTGGTGTGCTAGGTCCCTGGGTGCGGTGGGTAGTAGAAGGCATACTGTCTAGGGGACGCTCGCTCCGCTTTTGCAACCTGCTTCATCTTTTGCTGTGCTGGTGCCTCCACCTCTTCCTCCAAACTGCACACGCCACTCGCATGACCCTCATTCCATGTGGGGTCTAGGACCTCATCATCCTCCACATCATCTTCCACCCACCCTTCACCACTGCCCTCCTTGTCAGTCTGCACACTGAGGCAAGCTGCAGCAGTTGGCACCTGTGTTTCGTCATCATCAGAGACGTGCTGCGCTGGTGTTTCCATGTCCTCATCCTGCAACAGAAGTGGTTGGGCATCAGTGCACTCAATGTCTTCCACTTCTGGGGCAGCGCTATGTGGATGGCCCACGGAAACTACACCAGGAGAGTCATCAAAAAGCATAAGAGTCTCTTGCAGGACTTGGGGCTCAGACTGCTTGGCTAATTTACAAGGGGCTGAGGTGAAAGACAGATGGCCATGAGGTTCAGGTGCCAACTCTGAGCTTTCATCAAGGGACCGGGAGGGAGACAATGTGAAGGAACTGGAGGCATTGTCAGCCACCCAATCTACTATCGCCTGTACTTATTCTGGCCTCACCAATCATTGAGGGGCATTCGGGCCTACCATATACCGGAGAAGGTTCTGTTGGCTACCTGAGGAAGGTGTTTCCCTTGTGCGTGTAGCTGGCACACCTCGACCACGTCCTCTCCTTCCAACAGGAGCTTCACCAACACCACCAACACCAGCAGCACCAGCATCACCAGCAGCACCATGACCACGTCCCTTATTTGATGCTCTCCTCATTGTGCTCGCAAATGTACTATGTAGCCCTATGTAAGTATTTATTAATACCAATTAATACCTTTTTTTTTTTTAAAACACCAACATAGACGCACTTTTTATTTTGGTGTAAGAAATGCACCGCTCACACCAACAGCTGGAAGCTTTCCCTTTAGAACTAGGAGATGATTTTTGAACAATAATGTGTCACTTACAGCAACAGCTAGAACCTCTCCCTTTAGAACTAGTAGATGATTTTTAAACAATAATCTGTCCCTCTAAGCAACAGCTGGAAGCTCTCCCTTTAGAACTAGGAGATGATTTTTGAACAATAATGTGTCACTTACAGCAACAGCTAGAACCTCTCCCTTTAGAACTAGGAGATGATTTTTGAACAATAATCTGTCCCTCTAACTAGAAGCCTCTACCTAGTGCAGTCAGATCGTTGTGTAATGCAGGGTTTGATCTGCAATCTGTCACTCAAAGCAGCAGTATGTGAAATCTCAAATTACTCCCACAATCTGATCATTGTGTATGATCGTACCAATCGTTGTGTTATGCAGGGTTTGATCTGCAATCTGTCACTCAAAGCAGCAGTATGTGAAATCTCAAATTACTCCCACAATCTGATCATTGTGTACGATCGTAGCGATCGTTGTGTTATGCAGGGTTTGATCTGCAATCTTTCACTCAAAGCAGCAGTATGTGAAATCTCAAATTTCTGCAATCTGTCCCTCAGAGCAACAGTAGTAGCAATCTCAGGATGCAGGATCAGATGTTAAAATGTCTGCAATCTGTCCCTCACAAAAACGCTGGCAGCTTCCTCTCCCTATACTAGTCAGAGTCTCAGAGAGCATGTGACTGCAGCATCAAGTGACTCCAGCTTATAAAGAGGCTGGGTCACATGGTGCACTGGCCAATCACAGCCATGCCATTAGTAGGCATGGCTGTGATGGCTTCTAAGGGCAAACCAGTGGAACGCTTGTTGATTGGCTGCCCTGCAGCTATTCAACATGCGTGATTAACTACCAGAACCCAGAACCCGAACTTGAACGTTTTTTGAAATGTCCTTGTTCGGGTCTGGGTCCCGGAACCCCAAAGTTCGGTACGGACCCGAACATTACAGTCCGGGTTCGCTCAACACTACTCCAGCAGATTCCAGCCCAGACTGCAAATGTCTCCACAGGGTACCCTGGTGACATCCTTCCAGGCACCAAAAGTCACCTTCTACAAAAAATTACATTCCAGGATGATGCGGAGGCCTTCTTATGTACACTTGAAAGAATTGCTGAGGGCCAGGCCTGGCCTAAAGACCGCTGGGCTGCGCTGGTGGCCCCACTGTTAGCAGGCGACTCCCAAAAGGCATACTTTGACTTGCCCACTAAAGATGCCCGTGATTATGACAAACTAAAGGCTGCGATCTTGCGACATCTGGGAGTCACCGCAGCTGGAGTTTTAAGGCAGATGGATCCCCCTGGCTCCCAAATGTATGAACTAATCAACCTGGTTTCATAAATGGGTGGGGCAATCTGATCCAAATTCAAAGGACATTCTGGTTGAGCTAGTGGAACGCTACTTGGCGGCAGAGGACCTGGTCGCTGGATCTGCAACTTCACGATCCCCGATGGTCAAAAGACCCCTTCCTGTGGCCGACCAGTCAACCCAAGTAACACCGTTGGTAAAGCCATAGGAGGACAGTGCTGAACCTGGCCCAAACACACCCCCTAGGTGGCCATCTGGCCTATGAAAAGACAAAAGAAAATGTTGTACAGTGTTTCTTCTGGCCTTGGATACATGCCGATGTGAAAAACTATTGTGAGTCATGTCCTGAGTGTCAAAAGGTAGCCCCTATGCCCCAGTACCATTGCCTGTGATTTAGATTCCTTTTGACCGAATTGCCATGGATTTGATAGGGCCAGTAGTTACAGTACATCCTAGTCATCATGGACTATGCCACCCGGTATCCTGAGGCTGTTCCCTTAAGAAACACTTCCTCCAAGACCATCGCCAAAGAGTTGTTCCACATGTTTACCCGTACTGGGATCCCAAAGGAGGTTCTAGCTGACCAAGGGACTCTCTTCATGTCAAAGGTGATGAAATAATTGTGCAAATTGTTCAGTATTAAGCATTTGCATACTTCAGTTTACCACACTCAGACAGATGTGTTAGTAGAATGGTTTAACAAAACCCTTAAGAGTATGGTCAAAAAGGTGGTGGCTAAAGATGAGAGAGATTGGGATTATCTACCGCCATACCTGTTGTTCACCATTAGAGAGGTCCCACAGTCTTCCATGGGGTTCTCACCCTTTAAAATCCAGTATGGGAGGCATTCCAGAGGGTTGATGGACATTGCTAAAGAAACTTGGGAGACTGAAACTACTCCCTACCAGAGTGTCACTGAGAACACATCTCAGCCATGCAGGATAGGATTGTGTCAGTAATACCCCTGGCTCGAGAAAACATGCAGCAAGCCCAGGATGCCCAGAGACGAGTATACAATAGGTTGGTGAAGGTTCGGACTTTCAATCCGGGGGATTGCATACTTGTTTTAGTCCCCACAGTGGAAAGTAAGTCCCCAGCTAAATGGCAGGGACCCTATGAGATACTGGAAAAGGTTGGGGAAGTAAACTATAAGGTAAAGACTACTTCTCAGACTTCAAAAACAATGGCCAGGGATAATTCCAAGGCAAATACCAAGCTCTACTTACCGGCCAGCTGCGACTAACCAAATTAACCTGTCTAACAGTATGCCTTCACCTATCTTATTAGAATCTTATTAGAATGCATGTGCTTCCACTGTGGAGTCTCTTACAAGTCAGAGAGAGGACTACAGATCAGAGGGTGCCTTGGTGGGGCCTGTAGCTTACGCATGCATTTGCAAATTTGTGCAACTAAACCCCTGTTTTTAAAAGCATACTGTTAGACAGGTTAATTTGGTTAGTTGCAGCGGGCCGGTAAATAGAGCTTGGTATTTGCCTTGGATTTATCCCTTGTTTTTGCTGTTTGTTAGCCTCCAATGCTCCTTAGAGTTAATAGAGTTAATAGAGTTGATCGAACCTCTGGAAGTTCGGGTTCTGCAGGTTCTTCGGGACAAAGCCCGGGTTCGGGTCCGGACTTGACCCGAACTTTGACCCGGACCCCGAACCCCATTGAAATCAATGGGGACTGGAACTTTTAGGCACAAAAATGGCTGTAACAAAGTCCTGGAAAGTCCTAGAGGTCTGCAAAAGGAAGGAAAATGGGGGTAAGGTTCGGACAAGTGCTCTACAAAGAAATGGGGATAGGGAAATAACTTAAAATAATTTTTAAGCTAAATTCACATAAAAAAATAAAAAATGGAGGTGGATGTGGAGTTGGAGGTTGAGGAGGCAGTGAAAGTGGCAGTGGAGGAGGAGGTAGCCAACGCTGTTTTTTTTTTTTTGGATTTTTTTTGTTTTTTTTTAAACCAGCAATGTAGACGCACTTTTTAATTTTGTGCAAGAAACAATAATCTGTCCCTTTAAGCAACAGTAGGAAACTCTCCCTATGGAACTAGGAGACAATTTTAGATTCTAAAATCATCTCCAAGTTGTACAGGGAAAGTTTCCAGCTGTTGCTTTAAGGGAAATATTATTGTTCTAAAATCATCTTCAAAGTGTGTGGGAAAAGCCTATTGCAGGGGCATAGAGCCATATTATTGTTCTAAAATCATCTTCAAAGTGTGTGGGAAAAGCCTATTTCAGCCGCATAGAGCCATATTAGTGTTCTAAAATCATCTTCAAAGTGTGCGGGAAAAGCCGGTTTCAGCCGCATAGAGCCATATTAGTGTTCTAAAATCATCTTCAAAGTGTGTGGGAAAAGCCTGTTTCAGCCGCATGGAGCCATATTAGTGTTCTAAAATCATCTTCAAAGTGTGTGGGTGTCACGTACCTGACGGTGGAGTCTGTCTTGTGCAGGGAACAACCGCTCTTGCGCACCCGATTCGAGGACCCCTGGTAGTGGGGACAGAGGCCCAAGAGTGCGG
>BLSH010440779.1:8190-22025 GCA_018402905.1 Glandirana rugosa
AATATCTGGGGTCTAGAGAGGTATTTCTCCTGGACAGTGGCGGATAATGACAGTGTACCCTACAAATGTAAGTAATATCTGGGGTCTAGAGAGGTATTTCTCCTGGACAGTGGAGGATAATGACAGTGTACCCTACAAATGTAACTAATATCTGGGCCCATGTGACAGTAATAGGCGGTGACAGGTCCTCTTTATGGAGAGATCTGGGGTCTATAATGAATGTAAACATCCCATATGACAGTAATAGGCGGTGACAGGTCCTCTTTAACCACTTCAATACTAGGCTATTGTGCAGTCGTGCGACGCTGTACCCAAACAAAGTTTTTATCCCTTTGTTCCCACAAATAGAGCTTTCTTTTGGTGGTATTTGATCACCTCTGCGGTTTTTATTTTTTGGGCTATAAACAAAAAAAGACCGAAAATTTTGAAAAAAAAAAAAAATTCTCTATTTCTGTCACAAAACTGTGTAAATACCATAAGTAAATTACTCCATCACTGATGGGCACTGATGAGGCTACACTGACGGGCACTGATCTGGCAGTACTGATTGGCACTGATGAGGAGGCACTTATATGCAGCAATGATGAGCACTGTTATGCGGCACTGATAAGAAGCACTGACGGGCACTGATATGCAGCACTGACGGGCACTGATATGCAGCACTGACGGGCACTGATAAGTGGCACTGATGGGCACTCATAGACGGCACTGATTGGCACTCATAGGCAGCACTGGGCACTGATAGGTGGCACTGATGGGCACTAGTAGGTGGCACTGGTATGCACTGATAGGGGCACTGGTACACACTGATAGGGGCACTGGTGGGCATATGTACAGAAAGGGGCCCATTCCCTGGTGGTCTAGGGTGGCATCTGAAGGTGGCACTAAGTGCCATTCATATTGGGCACATGCCCCTTACCTGGTGGTCTAGGGTGGTCTCCCTGCTGGTCCAGATCGGCTCCCTGGTGGTCCTGGGTGGGGACATTGCTGGTGGTCCCTGGGCAGGCTCCCTGGTGGTCTAGTGTGGCGATTCGAGGGAGGGCTGTGCTGATGAATCATCAGCACAAACCCTCCGTGTCAGGAGAGCAGCTGATCGGCTCTCCACTCCTCAGGCCTGCCGGCCTTGAGTATGGCTTTCCTGTGTTACACTGTGACCAGCCCTGATTGGTCATGGCTGATCACATGGTAAAGTGCTTCGGATGGGAGCACTTTACCGAGATCGGTATTGCGGGGGGGTCAGACTGACCTCCCACACCACTGATCGCTGTGATGCGCGCCCCCGGCAGCATGTTATCCTGAGGACATCATATGACGTCCAGTCAGGATAACTAAACCACTTCCCGGCCGTCATTCTGCATACGACGGTCGGGAAGTGGTTATGGAGAGATCTGGGGTCTATAATGAATGTAAACATCCCATGTGAGAGTAATAGGTGGTGACAGGTCCTCTTTATGGAGAGATCTGGGGTCTATAATGAATGTAAACATCCCACCATGTGACAGTAATAGGAGGTGACAGGTCCTCTTTATGGAGGGATCTGGGGTCTATAATGAATGTAAATATCCCATGTGACAGTAATAGACGGTGACAGGTCCTCTTTGTGGAGAGATCTGGGGTCTATAATGAATGTAAACATCCCATGGGACAGTAATAGGAGGTGACAGGTCCTCTTTATGGAGAGATCTGGGGTCTATAATGAATGTAAACATCCCATGTGACAGTAATAGGCGGTGACAGGTCCTCTTTATGGAGAGATCTGGGGTCTATAATGAATGTAAACATCCCAAGTGACAGTAATAGGGTGTAATGTGGCCTCAGCAGTGGCGCCTCATCATCGCCCATCAATGTGGCCTCATCAGCGCCCATCAATGTGGCTTCATCAGTGCCGCCTCATCAGCGCCCATCAATGTGGCCTCATCAGCGCCCATCAATGTGGCTTCATCCGTGCCGCCTCATCAGTGCCCCCTCATCAGCGCCCATCAATGTGGCCTCATCAGTGCCCATCAATGTGGCTTCATCAATGCTGCATCATCAGCGCCCATCAATGTGGCCTCATCCGTGCCGCCTAATCGGTTCCCATCAATGTGGCCTCATCAGCGCCCAATGTGGCCTCATCAATACTGTCTGATCAGCGCCCATCAATGTGGTTTCATCAGTGCCGCTTCATCAGTGCCCATCAATGGGGCCTCATCAGTGCCCATCAATGGGGCCTCATCAGTGCCCATCAATGGGGCCTCATCAGTGCCCATCAATGGGGCCTCATCAACGCCCATCAATGTGGCCTCATCAGTGCCGCCTCATCAGCGCCCATCAATATGGCCTCATTAGCGCTCATCAGTGCAGCCCCACTAGCACCCTTCAATGTGGCCTCATCAGCGCCCATCAATGTGGCCTCATCAGCGCCCATCAATGTGGCCTCATTAGTGCTCATCAGTGCAGCCCCATCAGTGCCCTTCAATGTGGCCTCATCAGTGCCCTTCAATGTGGCCTCATCAGCGCCCATCAATGTGGCCTCATTAGTGCCGCCTCATCAGTGCCCATCAGCGCCTATCAATGTGGCCTCATCAGTGCCGCCTCATCAGCGCCCATCAATGTGGCCTCATCAGTGCAGTGATAAGCGGTGAGCCGTGTCTCTCAGACAGCGCATCATCAATCAGCTTAAAGAGCCAATGACATTGGCTCTTTACCATGTGATCAGCTGTGTTCTATCACAGCTGATTTCATGAAAACAAATGGCAGTTATCAGCATTTCCTTTTCTCAGCGCAGTCACCGTGCGAGGAAAGGAGAGCCGATAACCGGATTTCCTGTGACAGCACAATCTACACTCATAATCAGGGCCGCCTCATCAGTGAAGAAAAAAAATTACTTGGTTGCAAAATTTTAAAACAGAAAAAGAAGAAAAAGGTTTTTTTTTTTTTTTTGCCAACATTGGTGAACTCCACTGCAGTTGGCAAGGGGCCACTGGAATGTGGGGCCACACCGTACCGTACGTGGCATTCACTAAATGAAATAATTAACTTACTCATTCTGAATCATCACGATTCCTCGCCAAGTTTTTTTTTTTTTAATTCCAAAAAGACAGGAAATGATCACCAAAAAACGGCAGAGAAAGCGCAATATGGGCGACTCTATGATGTCACAGCGGACAGGACCATGATTGGTTGGTCCTTCCTGACACCCCCCCCCCCCCCATAAAGACCCTATTAAAAAGGGACGCCGGGGCTGGGCTGGAAGGGGTTAAACTATTGCTGAATATTTAATGAGGTCCTGACATGAACCTCTCTGATCTCTGATCGTGCCGTGATGGAAGAGAGACGGGACCGGGCCTGCCGTGTGATTGCTGATGGGCACGCGAGTCACCCATTCATGCCAACGACATCTTACAGCTGAACTCCGCCCACAAATGTCATTTGAATCTATTCCTCAATAGTTATAAGGAATATAAATCTCGCCAAACGCCTTCAAACCCAGATATTACCTTGTAAACGTAGCCGTGACATCATCACTGGGCTGTACTTAGACTGTGCAGAGAGATGAGCTGTGGGACCCCCGTTCACTGCCTTTATGGTCCCTTTGTTGTATACAGGTAGGTGGACCTTCGTCTGGTCCCCTTGTTGTATACAGGTAGGTGGACCTTCGTCTGGTCCCCGTTTGTTGTATACAGGTAGGTGGACCTTCGTCTTGTCCCCTTGTTGTATACAGGGTAGGTGGACGTTTGTCGGGTCCCATGTTATATACAGGGTAGGTGGACGTTCGTCTGGTCCCCTTGTCGTATACAGGTAGGTGGACGTTTGTCGGGTCCCATGTTATATACAGGGTAGGTGGACGTTCGTCTGGTCCCCTTGTTGTATACAGTTGGTGGACCTTCGTCTGTTCCCCTTGTTGTATACAGGTAGGTGGACGTTCATCTGGTCCACTTGTATACAGGTAGGTGGATGTTCGTCTGGTCCCCTTGTTGTATACAGGTAGGTGGACCTTCGTCGGGTCCCCTGGTTGTATACAGGTAGGTGGACGTTCATCTGGTCCACTTGTATACAGGTAGGTGGATGTTCGTCTGGTCCCCTGATTGTATACAGGTAGGTGGACGTTCGTCTGGTCCACTTGTATACAGGTAGGTGGATGTTCGTCTGGTCCCCTGGTTGTATACAGGTAGGTGGACGTTCATCTGGTCCACTTGTGTACAGGTAGGTGGACGTTTGTCTGGTCCCTGGTTGTATACAGGTAGGCGGTCCTTTGTCTGGTCCCTGGTTGTATACAGGTAGGTGGTCCTTTGTCTGGTCCCTGGTTGTATACAGGTAGGTGGTCCTTTGTCTGGTCCCTGGTTGTATACAGGTAGATGTAAAAGACCAATGGTATGAGCTGACATAGATGATGAAAGGTGGAGCAGAGGTAAGTGATGGTCACATGGAATGTCTTCAGGTGGGTCATCTTTGCTCTTCTCCTGACATCCTCCATGTGGATGCTCACTCCCATCAGTGATCAGTCTGTGTAGTTTGGGGGGTGCCAGGGATCCGACCTCGCTTACCTGGAACCCAGAACTCATCAACTGTGTTCAGACATGTGCCTGATGTCAACCTACCTTGCGTGCAACAAGGGACCGGATAAGTGTACACCTACCTGTATACAAGGAACCAGATAAATGTCAACCTACCTGTACACAAGGAACCGGGTGAACATCCACCTACCTGTACGCAACAAGGGACTGAGTGAACGTCCACCTACCTGTATGCAACTATGGACCGGGTGAACGCATACCTACCTGTACACAACATGGGACCGGGTGAACGCATACCTACCTGTACACAACAAGGGACCGTGTAAACGTCTGCCCACCTGTACATAACAAGGGACCGGGTGAATGCACACCTACCTGTATGCAACAAGGGACTGGGTGAACGCACACCTACCTGTACACAACAAGGGACTGGGTGAACGTCTGCCCACCTGTACATAACAAGGGACCGGGTGAATGCACACCTACCTGTATGCAACAAGGGACTGGGTGAACGCACACCTACCTGTACATAACAAGGGACCGGGTGAACGTCTGCCCACCTGTACATAACAAGGGACCGGGTAAATGCACACCTACCTGTACACAAGAGACTGGGTGAACGCACACCTACCTGTACGCAACAAGGGACTGGGTGAATGTCTACCTACCTGTGCGCAACAAGGGACTGGGTGAACGTCCACCTACCTGTGCGCAACAAGGGACTGGGTGAACGTCCACCTACCTGTACGCAACAAGGGACCGGGTGAATGCACACCTACCTGTACATAACAAGGGACCGGGTGAACGCACACCTACCTGTACATAACAAGGGACCGGGTGAATGCACACCTACCTGTACATAACAAGGGACCGGGTGAACGTCCACCTACCTGTACGCAACAAGGGACTGGGTGAACGCACACCTACCTGTACGCAACAAGGGACTGGGTGAACGTCCACCTACCTGTACGCAACAAGGGACTGGGTGAACGTCCACCTACCTGTACGCAACAAGGGACCGGGTGAATTCACACCTACCTGTACACAACAAGGGACCGGGTGAATTCACACCTACCTGTACATAACAAGGGACCGGGTGAACGCACACCTACCTGTACACAACAAGGGACCGGGTGAATGCACACCTACCTGTACATAACAAGGGACCGGGTGAACGCACACCTACCTGTACACAACAAGGGACCGGATGAACGCACACCTACCTGTCCATAACAAGGGACCGGGTGAATGCACACCTACCTGTATAGAACAAGGGATCACATTGGGCATAAGGAACTTCAGGTCCCAGCATGCCGGGCGCTTCCTCAACAGACGGAACAAATCCCATCTTCTACTGTTCTATAGCAGAGAACAATGACAGCTCACCTGGATGTCATTACCTGGCCCCGCTCCCCCAGGTAACACCTGGATGGCACAGCCTCACACCTCCCCCTTCAAGTGATTAGCAAGTCCGATCCCAAATCCCACCGCTTTCCTCATTACTTTCTGGTCTACAGGTTTTCCCCTATTACTCTCATGCTGCTATTAAAGTGGGGGGGGGGGGTATTCATCTGAAGTTCAGGTAGATCTAGAAGACACACATGAATGTAGCTAAGAGTATTTTTAGTGGTAGTACCTGAATGTGACCTGACAACAGACTCTTTCAGTCTCCTCTACTGCATGGTCTGTACAGCAGAGCTCAGAGTTGGGGAGAGAGAAGCAGCACAGGGAGCCAATCAGGTGGGTTTCAATGCAAAAAAACAAAACATGCTGATAGGAGTAGAGTGCAGGGTGACAGGGAGAGGAGCTCTTGTCTCTACTTTTACTGTCTGGTCACAGGCTGGGGGGAAGGACCTGTAAGTGAAAGTGAAACTGTAGCAGAGAAAGATTGTGCCCCCTCTTTGTCTCCGCCCCCCTTCTGTAGTTTTCTGCAGACAGGTTTGAGTGGGAGGAGCCTGGTGGGTCCCTCCTACAGCTCTGCTCTCTCTCTTTGTGCAGGGGGACCGGTCTTGTCTCCGCCCCCTCCTGTAGTTTTCTGTAGTGGGTGGAGCTCCTGGGCTCCTCCCACAGCCCTGCTCTCTCTCTCTCTCCTTGTGCAGGGGGACTGGTCTTGTCTCCGCCCCCTCCTGTAGTTTTCGGTAGTGGGTGGAGCTCCTGGGCCGACTCTTTAAAAATCTCTACAGGTTGCCAGTTTAACAATGCAGAGGAGGTCTGGTGCTAGAATTATCGCTCTCGCTCTAACGATCGCAGCGATACCACACATGTGTGGTGCGAACACGGTTTACGTGCGCGTGCGATCTACGTATGCGTTCACCGCTGAGCGCGAGCTCGGTGGGATGGGGGCGCTCTAAAAAAATATATATATATTATTATTTCTTTCATTACATTTTTTTATTTTATTTTTACACTGTCCCTTTACATTTTTTTTTTTATAATTTTTATTGCTTTTACTGCTAGAAATGTGAACATTCCTTGCGATAACAATACAGCGTGACAGGTCCTCTTTATGGAGAGATCCCATATAAGACCCCAAATCTCTCCTCTACCTTTAAAAGCAAAACATAAAAAATTTTAAAAAATTGGGATCTTTTGCTTTACTAAAAAAACCAAAAAGGCCTTGGTTTCGTATTCATTGGGCTAGAACTGGAAGGGACATCATGACGTCGCTCCGGTCCTCCTAGGCCATAGAGATGCATGTGAACCATCTTTCCTTTACTCATCTCTGTGACCAGCTGCCGCCAGCACCAGATCGGCCCTCAGAGCTACCGATCAGCCAAGTAAGCCCAGGAACCATGACGTTGATTCAGTCCTCTTAGGCCATAGAGATGAGCGGAGGCCATCTTTCTCATCTTTGTGACCAGCAGCTGCAAGTGCCAGATCGGTTCCCGGAGCTACCGATCAGCCAGGTAAGCCCGGGAACCACCGGAGACCAGAAGTGACATCATGACGTCGCTCCGTCCTCCTAGGCCTTAAAGATGAGCAGGGGCTATCCTTCTTTCGCTCATGTCTGTGACCACCTGCCGCCAGCGCTGGATCGGTTCCCGGAGCTACCGATCAGCCAGGTAAGCCCGGGAACCACTGGAAACTGGAAGTGACGTCATGACGTCGCTCCCGACCTCCTAGGCCATAGAGATGAGTGGAGGCCATCTTTCCTTCACTCATCTCTGTGACCAGCCGGCCGTCACCAGCACCAGATCGCTTCTCAGAGCTACCGATCAGCCAGGTAAGCCCGGGAACCACCGTAAACCAGAAGTGACATCATGACGTCGCTCCCGTCCTCCTAGGCCTTAGAGATGAGTGGAGGCCATCTTTCCTTCGCTCATCTCTGTGACCAGCCGGCCGTCACCAGCACCAGATCGGTTCTCAGAGCTACCGATCAGCCAGGTAAGCCCGAGAACCACCGGAGACCAGAAGTGACATTATGACGTCGCTCCCGTCGTCCTAGGCCTTAGAGATGAGTGAATGCCATCTTTCCTTCGCTCATCTCTGTGACCAGCCCCTGCCAGTCCCGGATTGGTTCCCGGAGCTACTGATCAGCCAGGTAAGCCCGGGAACCACCGGAAACCGGAAGTGAGTGACGCCATGACGTTGCTCCTGTCATCCTAGGCCATAGAGATGAGTGGAGACCATCTTTCCTTCGTTTATCTCTGTGACCATCCGGCTGCCACCAGCACCACATTGGTTCTCAGAGTTACCGATCAGCTAGATAAGCCCGGGAACCACCGGAGACCAGAAGTGACATCATGACGTCGCTCCCGTCCACCTAGGCCTTAGAAATGAGTGGAGGCCATCTTTCCTTCGCTCATCTCTGTGACCAGCCCCTGCCAGTCCCGGATTGGTTCCCGGAGCTACTGATCAGCCAGGTAAGCCCGGGAATCACCGTAAACCAGAAGTGAGTGACGTCATGACATCGCTCCTGTCCTCCTAGGCCATAGAGATGAGTGGAGACCATCTTTCCTTCGCTCATCTCTGTGACCAGCTGGCTGCCACCAGCACCAGATCGGTTCTCAGAGCTACCAATCAGCTAGATAAGCCCGGGAACCACCGGAGACCAGAAGTGACATCATGACGTCGCTCCCGTCCACCTATGCTTTAGAGATGAGTGGAGGCCATCTTTCCTTCGCTCATTTCTATGGCCAGCCCCTGCCAGTCCTGGATTGGTTCCCGGAGCTAC
This sequence comes from Glandirana rugosa, assembly GCA_018402905.1. NCBI lineage: Eukaryota > Metazoa > Chordata > Amphibia > Anura > Ranidae > Glandirana > Glandirana rugosa. The sequence continues at coordinate 16,861 of BLSH010440779.1, forward strand.
TGATCAGCCAGGTAAGCCCGGAAACCACCGGAAACAGGAAGTGACAACATGACGTTGCTCTGTGCCTCCTAGGCCATAGAGATGAGTGGAGGCCATCTTTCCTTCGCTCATCTCTGTGACCAGCCGGCTGCCACCAACACCAGATCGGTTCTCAGAGCTACCAATCAGCCAGGTAAGCCAGGGAACCACCGGAGACCAGAAGTGACATCATGACGGCGCTCCCGTCCACCTAGGCCTTAGAGATGAGTGGAGGCCATCTTTCCTTCGCTCATCTCTATGGCCAGCCCCTGCCAGTCCCAGATTGGTTCCCGGAGCTACTGATCAGCCAGGTAAGCCCGGGAACCACCGGAAACCAGAAGTGAGTGACGTCATGACGTTGCTCCTGTCCTCCTAGGCTATAGAGATGAGTGGAGGCCATCTTTCCTTCGCTCATCTCTGTGACCAGCCACTGCCAGTCCCTGATCGGTTCCCGGAGCTACTGATCAGCCAGGTAAGCCCGGTAACCACCGGAAACTGGAAGTGACAACATGACGTCGCTCTGTGCCTCCTAGGCCATAGAGACGAGTGGAGGCCATCTTTCCTTCGCTCACCTCTGTGACCAGCCGCTGCCAGCGCCAGATCAGTTCCCGGAGCTACTGATCAGCCAGGTAAGCCCGGGAACCTCCGGAAAGCAGAAAGACCGGCGCCTGACAGAAAAATGAATACTGGGTTTAGGGCATTTAGCTGCAGCCATCACTCCGGTATTAAATGTCAAAATCATCATGTATTTTCCCAGTCAGGCGGTCTGTAACCTCACGCTGGAGTCGTCAACTCCAACGCGTTTCGTCAACAAACCTCTCACTGTCGTCCTCCTTTCCTTATTTAGTGTTTGGTATATCCAGCTTAGAAATGCATGTGGTTTAGTAGCTGTGGTCATAAATCAGGAGGAAGATATGAAGGTTGAACTCTCCGGCTGATGCGGATAATAGAAACCTGCAGAATCTTTTCCCAGAATCCCTGCCCTGAAAACCTTCTCAGACAACAATTATCTTTCTGCTCCGACAAATTAAAGGCTTAACCTGACACTCGGCACCCGGGGAGATGCATGCTTCTAACGCACAAAGAGGCCGCCTCTATCGCTCTGAGTGCGTCATAGAACCTTAACACGCCGAGAAGATAAACTGCGTCTACGATGATCCTAGGAGGGGCGGATGATATCTACGCTGAACTATTTCATTGTAACGATCAAACACTTTATACATTGTAACTTTCCGGGAAATCCCTACATGTGAATGAAGACCGCCGCATTGTATCATACTTCATTCACATGGATCCAGGTGTTATGCTGCCCACAGACACTTCAATAAATGTTCCATTTCTTTTCCAATTGATCTCTCCTGATCAAAGTAATTGATCTATAGTCGACGACCCATTCCTAGAACATCCAGACTTATTAACCCCAGACTCCTCCCCACCTACCCTCTATAAAAAAAAAATATATATATATATGTGTACTTACCTGTTTTTGTTTAACCCCTCCAAAACCGGGCACTCTCACCCCCTTCCTGCCCAGGCCAATTTTCAGCTTGCAGCGCTGTCACACTTTGAATGACAATTATGCGGTCATCTGACACTGTACCCATATGACATTTTTATTATTGTTTTTCACACAAATAGAGCTTTCTTTTGGTGGCATTTAATCACTGCTGTGTTTATTTTTTTGCTAAATAAACGGAAAAAGAAACATTTCTTCTTCACTGATGGGCACTTGTTAGGCTGCATTGATGGGCACTGATGAAGCTGCATTGATGGGCACTGATGAGGCTGCATTGATGGGAACTGATGAGGTTGCACTGATGGGCACTGATGAGGCTGCACTGATGGGCACTGATGAGACTGCATTGATTGGCATTGGTAGGCTGCATTGATGGGCATTGGTAGGTTGCACTAATGGGCGGTGATGAGGCTGCACAGATGGGCACAGATAGGCTGCATTAATGGGCACTGATGAGGCTGCACTGATGGGCACTGATAGGCTGCACTAATGGGCACTGATAAGCTGCACTGATGGGCACTGATGAGGCTGCACTGATGGGCACTGATGAGGCTGCATTGATGGGCATTGATAGGCTGCACTAATGGGCACTGATAAGCTGCACTGATGGGCACTGATGAGGCTGCACCAATGGGCACTGATGAGGCTGCACTGATGGGCACTGATACGCTGCATTTATGGGCATTGATAGGCTGCACTTATGGGCACTGATAGGCTGCACAGATGGGCACTGATAGGCTGCACAGATGGGCACTGATAGGCTGCATTGATGGGCACTAATAGGCTGCATTGATGAGCACTGATGAGGCTTAACTGATGGGCACTGATGAGGCTGCATTGATGGGCACTGATAGCCTGCATTGATGGGCACTAATAGGCTGCATTAATGAGCACTGATGAGGCTGAACTGATGGGGACTGATGAAGCTGCCTTGATGGGCACTGATAGGCTGCACTGATGGGCACTAGTATGCTGCGTTTATGGGCACTGATAGGCTGCATTTATGGGTACTGGTAGGCTGCACAGATCGGCACTGATAAACTAGACTGATGGGCACTGATGAGGCTGCATTGATAGACTGCACTGATGGGCACTGATGAGCACTGGTGAGGCTGCACTGATGTTTTGTTTTCTTTTTGCTACATAAATGAAAAAAAGACTCTCATTTCTTGGGGCCCAAAAACGGCAGGACAGTGCAAATACTCTGGGAAGTGATCAGTATTTTTTTAATTTTTTTTAATTTAATTTTTATTTTTTTATTTTTACACATTATGATTTCTTATAGCAATAAATCGAGTTGCGACGCTAGTATGCTTTTAGCAATGAATTGAATTGCGACGCTAGTATGCTTATAGCAATAAATCGAGTTGCGACGCTAGTATGCTTATAACAATGAATTGAATTGCGACGCTAGTATGCTTATAGCAATAAATCGAGTTGCAACGCTAGTATGCTTATAACAATGAATTGAATTGCGACGCTAGTATGCTTATAACAATGAATTGAATTGCGACGCTAGTATGCTTATAGCAATAAATCGAGTTGCAACGCTAGTATGCTTATAGCAATATATTGAATTGCGATGCTAGTATGCTTATAGCAATAAATTGAATTGCGATGCTAGTATGCTTGTAGAAGCAAATTTAATTGTGACGCTAGTAGTGTGAACGAGGGGCTCATGGTTCATGGCACTTCAAACACGTCAAGCTTGAAATGCGTTTTTTTTTCCTGCATGCAAATAATGCAGGTTAAAAAAAAAATTAAAATGCGAAAAGCTTCAAATTCAAAAAAGGTGCAAGAGATTCTTTGCTACGCTTGTCGCATTGAAATGAATGGGCTTCCCTATGCATGTAGTAAAAATTACGCTGCAGTAGTGTGAATGAGAGCTGTGTGCGTAGTACGGCGTACGCCGACGTGGGGGGTCACAGACACTCCCCCTGCAGGCAGTCCCACGTATGACTATCAGTACAATCCCAATCTGACATGCGTGGGGGGGGGCACAACCCCGAAACTTAAAAAGTTAAAAAAGTGTGGGAAGTTTTCCAAATGACAGTTCCATGCCCCCTCTAACGTCTCCGGAGGAAATTAGAAAATGAACAGAGTAATCTGATTGGACGGTGACATTCTCCCATTCACCCCATATCGGTTCCCACCATGCGTTGCTCTCACAGGTGACAATTAAAGCTGAACAGACGGTGAATGATTACAAAAGGTCGCAGTTAACTATTAATGCTCTCACTTTCCTATTCAAGGTTTTTTCCCTTTTGTTCCGGCCCGGTGCCTTTAACCCATCGTTAGCTGGCAGGTGCCCTGCACCTTCCCAGGCCCGGCTCCTGTATACTGGCTGGGGGAGGTATATATATATATATATAGTGCATGGCCCCAGGTGCAGGCGGGCTTTGGTCTCTGGGAGAAATCTGATAGCAGGGAAGCAGCCCCTGGGGGCGTACAGGACCAGTAATACTGGTGTAAGGACCGGTGTGTATGGCCTCTGTGTGCACAGAGAAAAAACAAAACATAACAAAAAAAAAAATTGAATTAAAAAAAAAGAATAATTATATATATATATATATTTTTTTTTTTTTTTATTTATTTATGTATTTACTGTATGTGTGCATATTTAAATTGTATTTATTTAATTATGTATGTGTGTGTGTGTATATATATATATATATAGTGTGGCGTTATGCGAGGCACCACAATGGACGGGCGATACTTGTCACCTCGCATGCGATCATTTTGAGGCGACTAGCAGAAGTCCGATCCGGGTTTTGCCGGCCACCGTGGCAGAGCAGATTCCGGCCCGGTCTTTCTGGTCCACTCAAACCCCTCTCCAACCTGCATTTAACCACTTCAGCCCCGGAAGGATTTCACCCTTTAGGACCAGAGCACTTTTTGCAATACGGCGCTGCGTCGCTTTAACCGACAATTGCGCGGTCGTGCGGCGTTGTACCCAAACTAAATTTGCATCCTTTTTCCCCCCCCACAAATAGAGCTTTCTTTTGGTGGTATTTGATCCCCGTCATTTCTGATCGCTGCTATAAATTAAAAAACAGCAACGATTTTGCAAAAAAAAACAATGTTTCTTTTTGCTAAAATACAAATAAAAAAAAACAAACATTTTTTTTTCATCAGTTTTGGCCGATTTATATCCTTCCTCATATTTTTGGTTAAAAAAAATCGCAATCGGCATTTATTGATTGGTTCGCGCAAAAGTTGCCGCGTTTACGGATGATGAGAATTAATTTCTGGGGTTATTATTTTTTTTTTCATTTTTTACTAGTAATGGTGGCGATCTGCGATTTTTAGCGGTACTGCGATATTGTCACGTCGGACCATTTTGACACTTTTTTGGGACCAATGGCATTTATACAGCGATCAATGCTATGAAAATGCACTGATTACTGTGTAAATGCCATTGGCAGTGAAGGGGTTAACCTGGAGGGGGCGCTCTAAGGGTTAACTGTGTTCCCTCAGTCTGTTCTAACTGTATGGAGGCTGGGCTGGCTGGGGGAGGGGAGTGATCACGGCTTCCATATACAGGAAGCCTGTGATCACAGCCCTTCCCCCTCTGTCAGAACAGAGATCTGTGTTTACACACATGGACCTCCGTTCTTTCACTGTGGGGGGG
>BLSH010440873.1:65101-76918 GCA_018402905.1 Glandirana rugosa
TTTTTTTTTCTTCTGTCACTTTTTTCAGATTTTTTTTTTTTTTTTTGCATTTGAGTGTAAATATAAGATCTGAGGACTTTTTGACGCCAGATCTCATATTTAAGAGGACCTGTCATGCTTTTTTTCTATTACAAGGAATGTTTACACTTCTTGTAATAGGAATAAAAGTGATCATTTTTTTTTTTAAAAAAAGAACAGTGTAAAAATAAAAAGTAAAAAGCAAAATAAATAATTAAAAAAAAAAAAAAATTTAAAGTGCTCCGTCCCGCCGAGCTCGCGCGCAGAAGCGAACGCATACGTAAGTCCCGCCCACATATGAAAACGGTGTTCAAACCACACATGTGAGGTATCGCCGCGATCGTTACAGTGAGAGCAACAATTATAGCACTAGACCTCCTCTGTAACGCAAAACTGCTAACCTGTAGAATTTTTAAAATGTCGCCAATGGAGATTTTTAATTTGCAAAGTTTATCGCCATTCCGCGAGCAGACACAATTTTGAAGCATGACATGTTGGGTATCATTTTACTCGACGTAACATTATCTTTCACAATATAGAAAAAAATTGGCCTAACTTTACTGTTTTCTTATTTTTTAACTAAAAAAACTGAATTTATTAAAAAAAAAGCACACTTGTAAGACCGCTGCGCAAATACGGTGTGACATAAATTTTTTCAATGACCACCATTGTATGCTCTAGGGTGTTAGGAAAAACAAATATATAATGTTTGTGGGTTCTAAGTAATTTTATAGCAAAAAAAAAACTGTTTTTAACTGGTAAGCACAGAATTTAAGAAACAGGCTTGGTTGGTAAGTGGTTAAACTGCCTGGATCAGATCTCCTGTGCCTTCGCCTGGTCAAGATATCCGGATTAGACATGTGCATGACAAAAAAAATTTGTTTCGTTTCGATTCGTTAATCTAGTAATTTTGTTTAGTTAAATTTGGTTCAATCGTTCAATTCGTATTCGGAATTTTTCAAATTTTCTTCGAATTTACAATTTTTTTTCGACTCAAAATGTTCCAAAACGATAAATTTAGAATCGTTCGAATCGAAAATATCCTTTTTTTGTCGATTCCAATGTGGCAAAATGAACAAACAAAAGAAAAATCTTCATCAAATTATTACAATGACTCTTTGCACCTTTGGCTTAAATAAAACAGCATTATTTCAAAATGGTACTCTAATAACACACACAGTCTTTGATTTCAGCATTATGTGTACAGTTAGAATTCGACTGCAGTTCAATGTAAAATTTGATTAGAATTTCAGTCCGAATTTCTGAAATTCTGAAGAATTTTGTTTCATTATTGGGAGCATTCGGTTAATTTCGTTTATATTGTAATTCGGGTATTCGGATATATCCGAATCTCTGAATAATGAAAATTCGTCCAAATATTGGGAACTAAATGAACCGCACATGTCTAATCAAGATACTCTGCTGTGTTTTCCTGTTAAAGACTTTGTCTGGATGACTTCCCTTCTGGTTCCTGATCCTGTTTGCTGCCTCTACTCTACTGATCTCTGGATTCCTGATTCACTGGCTTGTTCCGACTGCCCGCTCTGGTTACCAAACCCTGGCTATGTTTTGACTACTTGCTCTATGTGTACCATTTTGCCATTTTATTAATATTGTAAGTGGGATTTTTACTGCATTTCTGTCTCAGTCTGATTCATGGTTCCTGACAGTAGGCGAAGGCCATGAATTCAGTAGATGCAGGCAATCCACTTGCTGGTAATATTTTTTCCAGTTTGGATGAGCAGGATCACCGCTTGGATCATTACAGATGCTCCTGATTTGCACTGCTCACCTGGATCCTCCCACTGTGGCTGTTCTGGTACAACCTGTGTTGCAGGCTGTTCCTGCTGCTGCTCCAGTCTCTGTGCAGGCACCTGCCTTGAATATTACCTCTATAAGAGGTATGTCTGGTTTTGCTCTGCTTCCTCAGCAATTTGGGGGGTGATCCAGTTCAATGCAGAGTTCTTCTCAACCAGGTTGGGAAATATTTTGAGATGCTGCCCCAGGCGTTTCCCACAGATAGAAGCAAAGTAGGCTCTGTGATTTCTTTGCTTTCTGAGAGAGCCTTGGCTTGGGCAAACCCTCTATGGGAGATGCAAAACTATGTCGTCCTGAGTTACCCAGAGTTTGTGGCTTCCTTTAAAAGGGTATTTGACGTTCCCGCATACTCCACTTCTGCTGCCAAGAGCCTCATGTCCATCAAACAGAGTACAAGAATGGTTGCCGATTACACCATTAATTTCCGTACTCTGGCAGCAGAGGTTGCTTGGAACAATGAGGCCCTTGTGGCTGCTTTTCCTCATGGTCTCTCGCATACCATCAAAGATGAGATAGCAGCCCGAGACATACCCACCAAGCTGGAGAAGTTGATCATGTTTGCCATCCTCATTGACTCCAGACTCCTGGAGCAGCACAAGGGAGTAGGAGAACAGCAGAGGGGCTACTGAGGACACTTTAAAGTATCCATTGGAGTCGTGAGTGGCAGACCCTGGGAGCTGGAAGAGAAAGGTTGGAACAGTCTGGACGAGGAATAGTGGACAGTCTGTGGAATCCTCAGGAGCCAGTCAGGGAAGGAGTGTCACGGTGAGGAAAAGCAGGTCGGTGGGACCTGGAAGAGGGATGGGCTTGGAGTTGTAGTCCACCAAAGGCCCAGCTAGCACTAACGTACTAAGCTACACTTTGAGGGGTCCCAGACCCTGGCTTGTAACGGGTGGTCCAGAGGCCCTGCTGACTGTTTGCAGGTCTCACCATGAGCTAGCTGCGGTGAAGAGAAAGGAATTATGTGAGCCTGATAAATTTCCCTTCAGGTCAGGAACTAAGTGATGTGCTGGAGAGAAGTGAAGGAGCAATAGTCTGCAAGTGATGTACTGGAGAGAAGTGAAGGAGCAATAGTCTGCAGAAGAGATGTGCTGGAGGAAGTAGAGTGTATATATGGTCGTGTATATAGGAGGTGCTGCAACCAATTTTTTGGGCATCCCACAGTCACCCCTTTTCCCCATCCAAGTTAAATTCCCTAAATAAAACAAACAAAAACAAGAGCCGGCCTGTTAAGTGACTTCAGATGTGTGAGATATGGTGGGATTGAGGGCAGGTATAAGGTGAACCACAACTATCAGCCACTCCCAAGCACATGGCTACACCTGGTTACATAGGCACAACCCCTCTTTTTATTGGCTTCATGCTGAGGTTCTTTACTGGTCGCCACAATGCAGTAAGACATTTTCAGAAAATGGCTAAGGACTTGTGCACCTCTTCACTCTCCTCTCTGCAGGAGGAGTGCCACAAATTTATCAATGTCTTTGACAAAGGTCAAGCCAGTAGTTTGCCTCCACACCAGTGGTATGATTGCCTCGAGATTTTTTGCAGCTATGTGTGGTGGTTTATCTAGAAGATATTCTCATATTTTCCAATTCCCTAGAGAGCCATCACACAGATGTCTGCTGTGTCCTTCAGAGAGGAGATAATAACCTGTATTGTAAATTGGAGAAGTGCGAGTTTCTTTGTGAACAAGTTAAATTCCTGGGTTATGTAATTTCCACTGTTGGTTTTTCAATGGACGCAGAGAAACTTTCGGCAGTTCTACAGTGGCCCCGACCCATGGGTTTACATCCACTGCAACATTTTGCAGCCAGTGACACAGGTGGGGCAGTTTGCAGCCAGTGACACAGGTGGGGGCAGTTTTCAGCCAGTTACACAGGTGGGGGCAGTTTGCAGCCAGTGACACAGGTGGGGGCAGTTTGCAGCCAGTTACACAGGTGGGGGCAGTTTGCAGACAGTGACACAGGTGGGGGCAATTTGCAGTCAGTGACACAGGTGGGGGCAGTTTGCAGTCAGTGACACAGGTGGGGGCAGTTTGCAGCCAGTGACACAGGTGGGGGCAATTTGCAGTCAGTGACACAGGTGGGGGCAGTTTGCAGTCAGTGACACAGGTGGGGGCAGTTTGCAGCCAGTGACACAGGTGGGGGCAGTTTGCAGCCAGTTACACAGGTGGGGGCAGTTTGCAGAGATCCACCCCCCGCCCGCACTTACCCCATCCAATAGCCAAATTGTTGCAGAGTTCGGCATGCGGAGAGTGCGTTGTCCCCCTCTCCCCTCGCGGTGACCGGGCGTTCATGGTCCCTGTGGAGCGGAAGTCGCTTCCGCTCGCACAGTGACCCGCCCCCGGCCCCCGCAACCAATCACACTGAGCCGCAGCTCAGGGCAGCCAATCAGCCTATGCATGGCCGCAGGAACAAGCGCACATGCATAGGCTTTAATGGCCGGCCAATAGGCTCACTACTTGGCTGTCAGGTGACAGCCAAGGAGCCGAAAAAAAAAAAAAAAAAAGAAAGTCAATGTACCGGCGCCACCTGTAGGGAGGCGGGGCTGACTTTTTCTTTTTTTTTTCTTTAGCTGGCAGGGAGGCGGCGCCCAAGCGCCCCTCACACACCAGCCGCCGCTGGTTACCTTTCATCCTTGAGGTTGATGCATGCAGGTTGAGACGGCAATTCTTCTGTCTCAACGTTCTACCTCTGAGAGCGATATGTATCCTTGTGGCTAGTTTTCCAAAAAATTGTCTCCTGCGGAATGCAATTACGAGATCGGGGACAGAGAGTTGTAAGTGATCATTTTAGCCCTTGGAGAATGGAGGCATCTCCTCGAAAGTATCACTGTGCCGGTTCTTATTCTGACTGACCATAAGAATCTCACATTCTTGTCTGAAGCTAAACGCCTCTTTCCCAGAAGGACGTGATGGGCTCTTTTCTTGTCAAGCTTCAATGACATTACCCGGTACTAAGAATGTAAAGGCCGATGCATTGTCACGACAGTTTTCCACTGCTTCCAAGATGGAGTCGGTTTCTGTTCCTGTGATACCTCTGGATCATATTCTGGCTACGGTTCGTACCAGTTTCACTTCACCTTTGATGACAGAATTCTGACCGCTCAGATCCATTCTCCTCCTGAGGAACATTGTGGCCGCTGCATTGTCCCTGAGAGTCTGCGCACTGCTGTGCTTCAAACTTACCATTCTCCCAAGACTGTTGGCCACCCAGGGAAGAATCAATTTACTTGGGCTACTTCCCAACAATTCTGGTGGCATAGTCTTCGTGCTGATGTAGCTGCCTTTGTAGCTGCTTGTTCCGTGCGTGCACAGAGTAAGACACCTTCCAGTGGGCCTCCTACAACCCATTCCCAATGGAGAGAGGCCTTGGACCCACCTGTCTATGGAATTTATTGTGGCAACACAGTTATCCTTATGGTGGTTGACCGGTTCTCGAAAATATCTCATTGTATTCCACTTAAGAAGTTGCCCACCCTAAAGAACTGGCTTCCATTTTTGCTGGGGAGATCTTTAGCTTACATGGGCTACCCAAGGTTATCGTCTTGGACAGGGGTAGCCAGTTTGTGTCCAGGTTTTGGCGAGCCTTTTGTGCACAGTTGGGAATTCAGCTTTCCTTCTCTTCTGCGTATCACTCGCAGTCCATTGGGGCTGCAGAACTAGCCAACCAGTCCTTGGAGCAGTTTTTACATTGCTACATTTCTGACCTCCATTACAACTGGTCAGACCTCTTACTTGGGCGGAGTTTGCTCACAATAGTGCTGTTAATACTGCTTCCCGATTGTCTCCATTTCCTGTGTTGGAGGAGCATCTTCGTGGTCTTCGTTCCACTTGGGTACAGGTCCCAGAGTCCTTGCAACGTGCCAGTGATAGGTACAGACTCTATACTGACCGCAGAGGTCTGGCTGTCATCTCGCAACCTCCGACTCAGTGTTCACTCACTGAAACTGGCACCGTGGTTTATTGGGCCTTTCCGTATTCTCCGTAGGATCAACCCAGCAGCTTATGCTTTAGACTTTCCTTCTCATATGCGTATTTCAAATGTATTTCATGCCTCCTTAATAAAACTTTTGGTATGCAACTGTTTAACCACCTCGGTACCACGTCCTCACCCAGTTCAGGTTGAGAGGAGTATGAAATACAATCTATCACTGGTTCCCGTAGGTTCCGTGGGCGCATACAATACCTGGTTCATTGGAAAGGGCACTATCTGGAGGATCGCTCTTGGGTCTCATCTTTGGATATACATGTTCCTGTTCACCTCCGTGCTTTCCATAGACGTTTCCCCCTCAATCCTAGTGGTCCTCCGAGGGGGAGGGGTCATTGAGGGGGGGTACTGTCAGGGCTGGGCTCAGCCCTCCCTTCTCAGAGCTCTAGTGCTCAGCTGTCAGTTAATTGCCTGCACTCTTTATTCCACAGTGACTCACCTGGTCTTCATTTCTTGCTCATCACCCTGCTGACTATTTAAACTACCTGGATCAAATCTCCTTCGACTTTGCCTGGTCAACATATCCGGATACTCTCTGCTGTGTTTTCCTGTTAAAGACTTTGCCTGGCTGACTTCCCTTCTGGTTCCTGATCCTGTTTGCTGCTTCTGACTACGCTGATTTCTGGATTCCTGTTTCACTAGCTTGTTCTGACTACCCGCTCTGGTTACTGAACCCTGGCTATGTTTTGACTACGTTTGCTCTGTTTGTACCATTTTACCATTTTATGAAAAAGTGTGATTTTTACTGCACTTCTGTCTCAGTCTGATTCATGGTTCCTGACACGCTTCAAGATCTCTCACACTCAAAGGATCCCTAGGAGATATAGGAAACCATAATTTATATATATATTGTGGCAGAGTGTTGCCCTGCCAAGGTCTAGATGAAAGGGATGGCCCAGGATTCTCAATCCGGCAGGTTGAGGGACTCCAGAAGATTTGCTCACTTAGAAGGAAACTGGCCTTTCAATTTCCTCACTTCTTAAAGTCTGTTTTGGGATCTGGAGCCCGGGGATCTCTTAGAGATCCGGGTGGGATGAGATCCCCAGTCCTGGGTCTGGGTTTTGTGGCCTGGGTAGAGAGGGAGAGAGAGAGAGAGAGAGAGAAAGAGAGAGAGATCACTTTAACCAGGAGCGCTAGGATGTTGTTCTAGCCAGAAGAGCTACTGATTGTTAATGAGCCAGGAGGCTGAAGGTTTGCTTTTGTACAGTGATGGTGGAACCCCCTGTGCGGGAAAACCCTGTGTTTTCTGTTTTCTTTGAACTTTTCTATTAACACACATGGGCTACCATGCCCTCAAACAGAGATCCTGGCTGTCGTGAACTCACTCCAAACGCACTTACCACAAAAATGAAAGACCCCCATGTCACACATGGTGGAGGTATTGCATTGGGCACAAGACGGTAAAATCCGGGTCCCTGCTCCACAGTGAGTTTGTGTCATGTTGGCTGTGTGCGGAAGTGCAGCCAGGCAACCAGCATTTTCGGAGGTGTGCTTTTTGGATACAATCCAGATCCCTGCAAAAAGTGAATTCAGCTGTTAAGTGAATTGTGTTTGCTGCATGAGACTGCACAATCTGTGTGCAGGTGAGGAGAACCTGTAAGTGAAAAGGAACCAGCCTTAAAAAGACAGTGTTCCATTATGTTTTGGCTGGACAGCACAAAAGTGTTGTAGACTGTCTGTGAGGTGAGGATGAAGCAAGAGTGGGAGCCTGCCGGTGAGTATTGCAGACTGCTCTTTGCTTCACATAAAGGGGAAGTGCATGCTGTTGCCCCTAGCAGCACTGGTGCAAGGAGACCAGCTATCAAGATGCGTGCTGTTGCCCCTAATGCGGTAGTGTAAAGACTGCACCAACGAAAGTGGTTGCCCGTGGCAATGAAGAAGTAATTCGGGTCATAGACTTTTGTAGTCCTATGTCACCCAAGGATGCCATTGTGGGTTATCTGGAGGACTTTGAATTCTGGGCTGTAGTTGAAAATTGGCATAGAAACTGCTGTGATGAGTTGGTACAGCCGCGTATTACTGAAGAATACAGAAAAGTTTACAGCGGGATGATTGCTAACAAAGGTGACTATGATAGCTATAAAGCCGCAATCCTGCATAAAGAATTCTGGAGAAAAAAAAAGAAGGAGTAAGCAACAGCTTGAGAGGAGTGCGGTCACCCCTAGCAACGCCGGTGATGTCAGTCCCAGGAATCGCAAGCCAAAGGTATCGCCTACAGAGGATTATGGCAAGCGTAAAGCAACACAGCGTCCTGGAAAGAAAAGCCAAGTGGTTTGGGAGAGTCAGCAAAGAGCAGCTGAGAGGATGCCATCTCCCTGAAAGTCTCCAGATCCCGTGCCTGGAATGTGGTAATTGGGACATGATTGCTTGTTTTGTCCCTGGTTGTTGGGTACACCAAGAGTCAATGTTGAGGAGGAAAATTTTTTGTCTGTAGGCCCAGATTCCTGCGCAAATATTTTTGCAGTCACCTCTAGCATCAGTGAGGAAGTACCTATTGTGCCTGCAGGGGGTGCTAAGGAGTTCAAAAGGGCTGCTGCAGTTCTATCCCGTGGCCACCAGGGAGAGTTGGCCAGTGAAAGTGTGACAGAGGACTGCTTCATGAGACTGTGTACTCAATTGAAGATGGTGACTACTACTGCGATGGGTAAGACTGTCATTAATGAAATGTTGGCTGGAACTGCTGATTTCATGCTGCAAAAGACTTGTTACGAAACTGTCCTTGGTGATGTGAGAGTGACCCCAGTTAGTTGGGCCACTGAATATGCTCTTGAGAGTGACTTTTCCCTGTTCAGTACTCTGTACAGTGGGGAGGCAGGGGTTAAAGTCAAACGCGCACCTGTGCATGCTTCTCAAGTAGGCAATAAAGCTGTGTTCAATGTTTGTAAGGGCCAAGTTGGTCGTGGGCTGGAACAGCCCACAAAAGGTAAAAGTGCTGTTAAGCTTTATAATGATGAATGTGCTGATGTTGGGAAAACCCCAGGTTATGGTAACACTGCGGTAGAAGGCGGGCCATTGCCCATAGCAACGGGTAGTGAGCCAGTACAGTTGTCCCTGGAAATCTCCAGGAAGCTTTGTGTGATGGAGCCGTAGGTTGCTCTGGACAACTGCAATATCACTGGTGGAACTGCACCTTTTACTGGGAATGTGTTAGTGCAATCTGCTAGTACTGAAAATGTGCCGGTATATAATGGGTTAATGCAACTTGTGGAAAATGCAAAGATGTGTGAGGTTTATGAAGCGCCACCCGATCAAGGAGTTGGATGTGGTGTATTGCAACTTGTTGTGTTAAAAAGTGTATTGCCAAAATCTGACATGGTTCACAATGACTTCTGTAATAAGTCTGCAACTAAGCCCGTCTGCTTGCATGTGTCTCCTTGTTCAGATGGTTCGGTGCTGAGGAGTACCGATGAAGGGAGCACACATGCAATAGATTGGGAGGGTATGGCCAGGCAACATTAGCAACCGTGGAAGACAGGAATGTACAGGAGAAATGTGTTTATTACCATGCTGATAATGTTTACCATAATATTGTTGAGAAGGGTGGTACTGACCAGTGCAGGGTTGCAGATATTGTGGAGCATCTTTGTCGGTCCAGATCTCATTGGACGGACTTGGTGCTACAGAGCAATGCTTGTTACGATGAGTTGGCTAGGAAAATAAGTGCAATGCTAGATGAAATTTCTGGGGCTAAAGGTGTGGTGGACACCGTCTCTGCTGTGCCAGCAGGGGAGACTGCAGAACAGCCTGTAACAGAAAGTGTGGTGGCTGGTGCAGAAGTTAACCCCAAGAGAGAAGACCAGACAAGGGCGAACACACAGCAGAGATTGTGTCAATGACTCCAAAATGTAATGCTGATATGGAGTTTCAATGTGTTGTCACTGGTAATGTTCTGGAGCATGTCACTGTTGCTAAGCCTGAGAACTTGGTTAAAAGTCCAGCATCTGGCAGCACTCTGGTAAAGCACCAGGCTCTGCTTACCTCCGGCTCGGAGGAGCTTCTGTTAAGCGGTGCAACTTCTCAAATCACATCATGTGAATCTCTCTGCATTCCCAGTGTCATGGAAGTTCCCAGGTCGGACTTGGCGTTTGAATCAAAGGCCTGGTTTGTAACCATAACACTCAGGGAGTTGCTTGAACGCTGGGACGTACAGCCATACCCTTGCGCCTTTTCCACAGTCTGATGGTCTGGTACTCAGGGCAGGCATCAGAAATTTTGGGGCCCCTTACACAGCTTTAGACCTGGCCCCCCCGTCTGACCACCAACATTCCCCAGGGCCCACCCACAGGCCATCCCACCACATCTGCCCACTGGCCAGGGGTGTACACATGTCGCAGCTGCAGTAGGAATTATATACCCTGTCACACCTACCGGGTGTAGCCTGCCAAGAATGACCCATTCAAGTGAAGTGTGCAATGCATGCTAGTGTGGGATCCAAGGTGTTATAAAAACAGTGTACAGGCAACACAGCCTCACCCAATGCTTGCAATAAGACCTTGCACCAAACCATAGGTGCTGAAGGTCCCACACTTGGACCAGCTGTGGTCCAGGGGACCCTCTCCATGTGACCCAAGTTTATTATTTTTATTGCCTATGGTTCAGGAGAACAGTGCCCCCAAACGGGGTGCCCCCTCCCATAGATTCCAATGTTAATTACGAAATTCACTCGAGAATTGCCAGTCAATGACTGGTCAATTTGTGGCCAGTTGTGGCCCAGGGGGCCCTCACCATGTGACCCAAGTTTGTTATTGTTATCACCTATGCTTCTGGAGAACAGTGTCCCCAAACTGGGTGCCTCCTCCCATAGACTCCATTGTTAAGTCTGAAATTCGCCAGACAATTGCTGGTCAATGACTGGTCAGTTTGAGGATCTGGTACGGCCGAACCACAGGTGCTGGAGATCCCAAACGTAGACCAGTTATGATCCAGGGGGCCCTCTCCATGTGATCCAAGTTTGGTATTTTTATTGCCTATGTTTCAGGAGAACGGTGTCCCCAAACTGGGTGCCCCCTCCCTTAGACTCCATTGTTAAATCCGAAATTCACCAGACAATTGCTGGTCAATGACTGGTCAATTTGAGGACCAGGTACGGCCGAACTATAGGTGCTGGAGGTCCCAAACATGAACCAGCTGTGGTCCAGATGGCCCTCTCCATGTGACCCAAGTTTGGTATTTTTATCACCTATGTTTCGGGAGAATGGTGTCCCCAAACTGGGTGCCCCCCTCCCATAGACTCCAATGTTAAAGACTGCTAAAGTCTTTGTTGTAAGGGCCCCTTGAGACACTGGGGCCCCTTACAACAGTACTGCCTATACCTCCCTGATGGCGGCCATGCTGGTAATGCAGAGTGCCACTAGGTGGAGCACTGGATGGCAGGCGCTACAGCCCAAAGAAAAACAAGAAAGGAATGACTTATTCTTGAGTTTGTTACTAGTGTTGAGCGAACCCGGACTGTAACGTTCGGGTCCATACCGAACTTTCAGGTGTCTGGGACCCGGACCCGGACATTTCAAAAAACGTTCAGGTTCGGTCCGTGGTTCTGCTATTTTACTCCATGTGTTGAGAAGCTGCAGGGCAGCCAATCAACAAGCGTTTCACTGGTTTGCCCTTAGAAGCCATCACAGCCATGCCTACTAATGGCATGGCTGTGATTGGCCAGTGCATCATGTGACCCAGCCTCTTTATAAGCTGGAGTCACGTAGTGCTGCAGTCACATGCTCTTGGGTTAGTGTAGGGAGAGGAAGCTGACAGCGTGAGGGAGAGAATAGAGACATTTTAAGATCTGATCCTGCATCCTGAGATAGATTACTTTACTACTGCTGTCTGTGCTGTTGCTCTGAGGACAGATAGCAGAAATTAGAGATTTCACATACCACTGCTTTGAGTTGCAGATCAAACTCTGGATAAAACAACGATCGCTACGATCGTGCTCAACGATCAGATTGTTGGAGGAATTTGAGATTTCAAATGCTGCTGCTTTGAGTTGCAGATCAAA
>BLSH010440873.1:90752-101110 GCA_018402905.1 Glandirana rugosa
TAGTTTCGGGATTCTTTAGTGTTATAAGGTGTATCTACCTTTATGGGACGTTGAAACAGGTAGTACATGTTACCCTGGTGGTGGGACTATTGCAGGAACCTCCTTCCATAGGTTTACGAGGTTTTCCCCCCTTAGGATGGTTTGGTCAGAGAGGGTGGCTGTCGTGGTCGATGTGGACAGTGATAGTTGTTACTTACCGTTCACCAGAGGGCGTTCTCTAGTCGTTTTTTCTGAGATCAATTACCTCCATGGACACCCGTGTAACTTTAACTTCATAAAAAAAGAATCATTTGTATGAACAGTTGGAAACTATTGGAACAATTTCAGGGGCCATTTGGATATGTTGCAATCCCTGGCCTGGGACTTGTAGTGCTGTTTGGTGGGTTTGAGGATCAGGTACCTCCATTAACTAGAGTCTTTTTTGCTGATCTCTTGCGGGAGACCACTTGCCATTCATTGTTGATAGTGACAGGTGTAGCTGGTGCTGTCGGTGGGAGAGACTGGTTTGGTAGGATTCCCCCCTTTTGGAGCATTTGGATACCTTCCTCCAAGGACGTTATCAGGGTGGTGGTCCCATTGTACATGATGGACAAAGTTGCAGGGTATTTCCATCTATGTGGAATATTGTGATTTCTTAGGGCTTTGATTGTGGTTGCCAGATTTTTGCATTTTTGCAGGGTATAGCGAGACAGGTCCGGTAGCATCTGAAGGTTGGGGTATCCCTCTGGAAGTGTCGTGGCTTTTTTGAACGCTGAGATGTATAACAAGGGCAGGACTGGGGTAAGGCATACGTGCAGCCTGTCTCCAGTCCTCAGTTCCATCGCTAGATGGGTGGGACTTTAAATGAGGTGCATGCAGAATGCACCTCCATCCCGGATTCATATCAAAGGAAAAAAGTTTGGGACTTTAGATGAGGCATATAACCGACCATAGAATGAATGTAACATGTTTATTGAATGATAATAATCAGCGTTAAATAGTAATAGGTGTATAAAAATTCATATATATATATACACAAGCTAGATTCCATTTCATAGATATGTAGTTATAAGCATTCCAGACCACTGGAGAATATAAGCATAGTAGTATAAGTAGTAACCATCATACATACATGGTAGTGTATATGTGCAAATACATATGAATACAAACTCAGTAACATTTCATGTGGTGCATATATAAGCATCTAAGGCCATCCATCCCGGTGACCAGTACACACGCCTCATGCATGTGTATAGTACCAATCAGAATATGTATTAAAGAAAAAGAATGTCATAGAATCATGACTGCATCCTGGGTGTGCCCGACACGTTTCATGGTGTACGCCACTCTTCAGGGGCAAATGCATCAACATAGTCTAAAAAGAAAAGAAAAAAACGTACATCATAGGTCCAGCTTGAAAAATAAACGTTGTTACCAAAAAGGCGGAGAGGAATATCCAATCCGACTCACTTACCTAGAAGCAGAGGGTTTAAACCATGTGATGTAGTCCACCAAAAGGCACAGCGTGTAGTCCACCACGGGAGCTGAGGTGAGGACCCCACGACAAACCGCCGAATGCGCCAAACAGTCCCACACAGTGTACAAACAAGAGATGCAAGTGCCCTGAGTTCTAGAAGAGAAAAATTTTAAAAAATATAGAAAAACCAAAATGGGATGTGGACACTAATCTGAAGGGGAAGGTGTCAGGAGGAAGTGATAGGTAAAAATAAGGCCAAGGTGGGGGTCTCTGTCATGGTTACCTGGTAGTAAGGTCAATAGTGTGTACACCATGTGGTGTGGCTAGCACAGCCATGCAAGTGAAGGAGTGTACCGGTGGGACTGTATATATACGCACGTCGGCCGTACACGTGGGAGACCTCACCAACGTCACACAGGGATGCCGAATGAGGAGGAGGGGCGTCACTGGAAGGATGGACAATGCCCTCCCTCGGTGGCGCCATATGCCCTCCCCACGTGGGACAGCCGAGAGTGGACTTGGCTTTGGCGTGTAGACGTCGGATGACGTCACAGGCGGGCGCCAGGCGTGGCGTCGATGCGTAGTGGGCAGCCCACCCCAATCTCTAATCCACACCCCAATAGGAGTGCGGAGGAGGGAGGGCACACAGTACGCATTGCAGCTCCTGAACAATGGACAACCACAGCGTCCCCTGGGGGACGACCACACAGTGGAAGCCCTACAGGTGACCGGGAGGAATGACCAGACAAAAGACCAGAATATGCAACACCATATATAACACATTTGCATGTAAGTGGGCAAGAGTATAACCCATTGAGCATGCAAAAAATCCATAGGTATCAGATGCATAGAAAAAGAAAAACATCTGCAAGTTAATTGCCTCCACCCCTAATTGTATTGTATAACAAGGGCAGGACTGGGGCAAGGCATACGTGCAGCCTGTCTCCAGTCCTCAGTTCCATCGCTAGATGGGTGGGACTTTAAATGAGGTGCATGCAGAATGCACCTCCATCCCGGATTCATATCAAAGGAAAAAAGTTTGGGACTTTAGATGAGGCATATAACCGACCATAGGATGTATGTAACATGTTTATTGAATGATAATAATCATTGTTAAATAGTAATAAGCGTATAAAAATTCATATATATACACAAGCTAGATTCCATTTCATAGATATGTAGTTGTAAGCATTCCAGACCACTGGAGAATATAAGCATAGTAGTATAAGTAGTAACCATCATACATACATGGTAGTGTATATGTGCAAATACATATGAATACAAACTCAGTAACATTTCATGTGGTGCATATATAAGCATCTAAGGCCATCCATCCCGGTGACCAGTGCATGTGTATAGTACCAATCAGAATATGTATTGAAGAAAAAGAATGTCATAGAATCATGACTGCATCCTGGGTGTGCCAGACGCGTTTCGTGGTATACACCACTCTTCAGGGGTGAATGCGTCAACATAGTCTAAAAAGAAAAGAAAAAACGTACATCCTAGGTCCAGCTTGAAAAGTAAATGCTGTTACCAAAAAAGCAGGGAGGAATATCCAATCCGACACACTTACATAGAAGCAGAGGGTTTGAACCATGTGGTGTAGTCCACCAAAAGGCACATCGTGTAGTCCACCTTATATATGCACCACATGAAATGTTACTGAGTTTGTATTCATATGTATTTGCACATATACACTACCATGTATGTATGATGGTTACTACTTATACTACTATGCTTATATTCTCCAGTGGTCTGGAATGCTTACAACTACATATCTATGAAATGGAATCTAGCTTGTGTATATATATGAATTTTTATACGCTTATTACTATTTAACAATGATTATTATCATTCAATAAACATGTTACATACATCCTATGGTCGGTTATATGCCTCATCTAAAGTCCCAAACTTTTTTCCTTTGATTTGAACGCTGAGACGATTGATTCCGTGGACTGATAGCAATGGACTTTCAGTAATACATCTCTTGATACATCCGAAGCAAGAAAAGAGTGTTTCGGAAGTCTGGATCCTATCAATTGCTAGCTCGGCGGGTGATAGGGTGGGACGTCAAAGTCCCCCAACTCAGTGGGTCCTACACTAACCATAGAATGGGAGATTCTGTCTCTTAACCATGGGAGCATACACTCCTCCTAATGAGAGAACTAGAGAACTCTTGGGCTGGAGCGAGCCACCTCTTCATGATTACCTCTAATCAGTGTCCATCTGAGTTCATAGGAAGAGTTCTCTGGTTCTCCCATTAGGAGAAGTGTATGCACCCATGGTTAAGACACAGAATCTCCCATTCTATGGTTAGTGTTGGACCCACTGAGTTGGGGGACTTTGACACAGTAGTGGGCTAAGCACTCTATGGCCATTTAGTGTGACGGACTCCCCATATTTTTGTTCAAAGATGTTTAGGTACTTTTAAATAACCTTGCATGATATAAATGTCATTATTGCATGTGTGCACTGTAATATGCTGTTTTGTTCATGTGGTCTTATGGCAGCACCATCTCTAATGTAATACATTATTAGTGTGTGCCCCCCAAGTATACAGTATATTTGTATATTCATCTACACCATGCCCCCCCATGCTTTCTTTATTTTTGAAATTACATCAAGTAATAATACAATGTACATCAGATATAGTGACCAGAAAGAACAATGATGAAGATGGATGTTGGAATGGTAGTGGAACAATGCAGATAGTAGGAACAAAAGTCTGATTTGCCTCAGGTCTTGTATAACAACTCATGTAATGTGTAAATGAATACAGACCACCAGAATACCAACCTAAGAGAGTTGAAATAATGCCTGATGCAGGGCCAGTGGCAGGATCAAAAAGAAATATGAAGGAGGAGGGAAGAAATGGCAGAGGGTTAAAATGAGGGAGAAAGCCAGACAGTAATTACTCAATACCCTGATGTAGTACAGAGAGATAGGATGGGGAAGGGAACAAAAGAGGGATTTGACCTGTTAGTGTCAAAACTATATTTTTGATGAAAATACAATAAAATCATAGTTAACATGTGAAAATACAATATAATAACCGTTTCCTACTACAATAAAAGACAGAATTTATCACATACTTGACTAGAGGCCAAAGTGATGAGGGCATTTAACTTGCAGCTCTGGTCCAAACACTTCCAGAATGGTGAAAGGAAGAGAAAGGATACAAAGTAGCATGGATGCCGAGAGTCTAGTCCAGTGGTTCTCAACTCCTGTCCTCGGGACTCACTAACAGGCCAGGTTTTAAGTATTACCTTGGGGAGATGCAGACTAGAATACTGCAATCATTGAGCAGCAAATTATATCACCTGTGATGCATTTCAGTTAGCCTGCAAACCTGGCCTGTTAGTGGGTCCCGAGGACAGGTGTTGAGAACCACTCGTCTAGTCCAAAACTGATCGATTCTGGTAGGAGATTTGGCAGAGGTGTTCTTGTAGAACGTCAAAGAGATTATTTGGGAACCAGGTGAAGATGCCACAGATGAGCAGACTAGAACAACAGCAAGCAGGAACACCACAACAAGCTGGAGGCAGTATCTAACGTCACCATCAGGTTATTAGCAGGATCATGTACAGGAAACAACAAATGAGTAGGCGCATGAGCCAAGGTTAGAATCAAATCAGGTCACAACATCATAGATGAATCATAGAATCATAAGGGGATCCATAGAAAAGCCAAGTCAGAACGGGAAATCAGGAACAAACAGAGATTCAAGTCACAGGGAACAGCTGAAGATTACCCAGTGACCTCCTGTTTCAGAACTTTCCTTTAAATAGGCCATCTGGCTCCAAGTCTGGAATCAGGTATGCATGCTATTGTGTATTCTCATATAAATGAGTATGCCCACGTAACCATCTGGCAAAAACTCATGTTTGACATGTTGGAACACACACACGCATCTATCTGCTATCCTGGCAGAAATGTTTCAATATACTGTATATACACTGAGCAAAATTATAAATGCAACACTTTTGTGTTTGCCCCTATTTATCATGAGCTGAACTCAAAGATCTACGACTTTTTCTATGTACACAAAAGGCCTATTTCTCTCAAATATTGTTTCAAATCTGTCTAAATCTGTGTTAGTGAGCACTCCTCCTTTGCCAAGATAATCCATCCACCTCACAGGTGTGGCATATCAAGATGCTGATTAGACAGCATGATTATTGCACAGGTGTGCCTTAGGCTGGCCACAATAAAAGGCCACTCTAAAATGTGCAGTTTTACTGTATTGGGGGGAGGTCCCCGAAAACCAGTCAGTATCTGGTGGGACCACCATTTGCCTCACGCAGTGCAGCACATCTCCTTTACATAGAGTTGATCAGGTTGTTGATTGTGACCTGTGAAATGTTGATACATTCCTCTTCAATGGCTGTGCGAAGTTGCTGGATAATGGCAGGAACTGGAACACTCTATCATATATGCCGATCCAGAGCATCCCAAACATGCTCAATGGGTGACATGTCCGGTGAGTATGCTGGCCATGCAAGAAGTGGGATGTTTTCAGCTTGCAGGAATTGTATACAGATTCATGGGGCTGTGCATTATCATGCTGCAACATGAGGTGATGGTCGTGGATGAATGGCACAACAATGGGACTCAGGATCTTGTCACGGTATCTCAGTGCATTCAAAATGCCATCAATAAAATGCACCAGTATTCGTTATCCATAGCATATACCTGTCCATACCATAACCCCACTGCCACCATGGGCCACTCGATCCACAACGTTGACATCAGCAAACTGCTCACCCACACAATGCCGTACATGCTGTCTGACATCTGCCCTGTACAGTAATAACTGGGATTCATCCGTGGAGAGAACACCACCCCAAAGTGCAAGATGCCATTAAATGTGAGCATTTGCCCACTAAAGTCGGTACGATGACAAGCTGCAGTCAGGTCAAAACCCAATGAGGACGACGAGCATGCAGATGAGTTTCCCTGAGATGGTTTCTGACAGTTTGTCCAGAAATTCTTTGGTTATGCAAACCGATTGTTGCAGCAGCTGTCCGGGTGGCTGGTCACAGATGATCTTGGAGGTGAAGATGCTGGATGTGGAGGTCCTGGGTTGGTGCGGTTACACATGGTCTGCGGTTGTGAGGACAGTTGGATGTACTGGCAAATTCTCTGAAACGTCTTTGGAGACGGCTTATGGTAGAGAAATGAACATTCAATTCAAGGGCAACAGCTCTGGTGGGCATTCCTGCAGTCAGCATGCCAATTGCACGATCCCTCAAAATTTGCGACATCTGTGGCATTGTGCTGTGTGATAAAACTGCACATTTTACTGGCCTTTTATTGTGGCCAGCCTAAGGCACACCTGTGCAATAATCATGCTGTCTAATCAGCATCTTGATATGCCACACCTGTGAGGTGGATGGATTATCTCGGCAAAGGAGAAGTGCTCACTAACGCAGATTTAGCTCTGGTTCACATTGACATGATTTGGCATGCGATTTGACACTGCACAGATTTCAAAAAGTAGTACTACTTTTTGCGATTTCAGTTGCATTTTCCATAGGCATCTGTGCAGAAACCCGCACAGATGTTTGTGAAATCTGCGCTGAAATCGGGACTGACATGCGGGAATGAAATGGTGCAATTTCAACTGAACTCGCACAATTTCATTCCCGCAGTCAGTGTGAACCAGGGCTTAGACAGATTTGTAAACAATATTTGAGAGAAATACGCCTTTTATTTACATAGAAAAAGTCGTAGATCTTTGAGTTCAGCTCATGATAAATAGGGGCAAACAAAAGTTTTGCGTTTATAATTTTGATCTGTGTATACATTTATACCGTGACATTGTTTTTTTAGCTCTTGTGGTAGGTGGAGTGAGTTTCATAACAGTCAGGATCTCTGTTTGAAGGCATGTAGCCCATGTTTATTAAAAGTATTTATTAAAAGTAAAGTTCAAAGAAAACAGAAAACACAGGATTTTCCAGCACGGGGGTTCCACCATCACTGTACAAAAGCAAACCTTCAGCCTCCTGGCTCATTAACGTTTAGTAGCTCTCCTGGCTAGAATGGCATCCTAGCCCTGCTGGCTAAAGTGATCTATAGCTCCCCTGGCTATATGGTTCAGTAGCCTTCCTGGCTGACAAGCGATCGGCCACTGCACGATCATGAGTCACCTCTGCCTCCTTGCAGGGGTGGATGACCAGACTGCGTCCTGCAGCCTTTAGACCCCTGGAGACCCTTGTCTCTCTCTCTGTGGAGCTGTCTCCTAATGTGTGACACAGAAGCCTGGCCCCCACTCAGCTGGTAAGCCACAAAACCCAGACCCAGCACTGGAGATCTCATCCCACCCGGAACTCTAAAAAATCCCCGGTCTCCCGAAACTGACTTTTTTATGAAATGAGGAAACTGAAAGCCAGTTTCCTCTTACATGTGCAACGCCTTTGGAACCCCTCAACCTGGCAGGTTGAGAATCCTGGGTCCTTCCCACCATCTAGACCCTGGTGGCAAGGCTCTGCCACAATACATATATATATATATATATATATATATATATATATAGTATCTCACAAAAGTGAGTACACCCTCACATTTTTGTAAGTATTTTATTCTATCTTTTTCATGTGACAACATTGAAAAAAATTAAACTTTGCTACAATGTAAAGTAGTGAGTGTACAGCTTGTATAACAGTGTAAATTTGCTGTCCCCTTAAAATAACTCAACACACAGCCATGAATGTCTAACCTGCTGGCAACAAAAGCGAGCACACTAAGTGAAAATGTCTAAATTGGGCCCAAAGTGTCATTATTTTGTGTGGCCACCATTATTTTCCACAACTGCATTAACCCTCTTGG
Organism: Glandirana rugosa; assembly: GCA_018402905.1. Lineage (NCBI taxonomy): Eukaryota > Metazoa > Chordata > Amphibia > Anura > Ranidae > Glandirana > Glandirana rugosa. The sequence continues at coordinate 99,043 of BLSH010440873.1, forward strand.
GCATGGATCTCACCATAGCTTCACAGGCTGCCACTGGAGTCCTCTTCCACTCCTCCATGATGACATCACGGAGCTGGTGGATGTTAGAGACCTTGCACTCCTCCACCTTCCATTTGAGGATGCCCCACAGATGCGCAATAAGATTTAGGTCTGAAGACATACCATCACTTTTACACTCAGCTTCTTTAGCAAGACAGTGGTTGTTTTGGAGGTGTGTTTGGGGTCGTTGTCATGTTGGAATACTGCCCTGCGGCCCAGTATCCGAAGGGAGGGAATAATGCTCTGCCTCAGTATGTCACAGTACATGTTGGCATTCATGGTTCTCTCAATGAACTGTAGCTCCCAACTGTAGGCAAGACACACTTGTCTTTGTACTCCTCACCTGGTTGCCGCCACACATGCTTGACACCATCTGAACCAAATAAGTTTATCTTGGTCTCATCAGACCACAGGACATGGTTCCAGTAATCCATGTCCTTTGTCTGCTTGTCTTCAGCAAACTGTTTGCAGGCTTTCTTGTGCATCAGACTTCCTTCTGGGATGCCAGCCATGCAGAACAATTTGATGCAGTGTGCGGCATATGGTCTAAGCGCTGACAGGCTGACCCCCAGCACCTTCAACCTCTGCAGTAGGGATGAGCTTGATGCCCCATAATGTATTAAAATGGTGGCGGAATGCCGCCCGCTGATTGGCCAAAGCATGCACATGATCTGCATGCTTTGGCCAATCAGCGGGCGGCCTGCTGTGAGATAGACTGGGAAAAGATAGATAGATAGATAGATAGATAGATAGATAGATAGATAGATAGATAGATAGATAGATAGATAGATAGATAGATAAAAAGATAGATATAAAGATAGATAGATAGATAGATAGATAGATAGATAGATAGATAGATAGATAGATAGATAGATAGATAGATAGATAGATAGATAGACAAATACACTGCTGAGGATGTAACACAGCTCATCGAATTCTTTCTCATACACAACTACTTCACTTTCAACAATGACATCTATCTCCAGTGTATGGGTACTGCTATGGGAAGTAAAATGGCACCCCAATATGCAAACTAATTTATGGCTGACTTGGAGGAAAAATTCCTGAACAGCATACAACATAAGCCATACAGATATTATCGCTATATTGATGATATGATATCTTTATGATATGGACTGAAGGTGAAGAAAATCTAAAACAGTTTTGTTCATTGACCAAAACTTTTCACCCATCTATAAACTAAAAATGGATTATTCAAACACACATGTCAATTTCCTAGACACTACAGTATACATCAAGCTTCACACTTTGATATACAGAAAACCGATTGACCGGTGCAGCTATCTCCATAGTTACAGTTTTCACACCAACACACTACACGGGCCATCATACACAGCAAGGCCATCAGATACCACTGAATATGTTCAGACCCAGAGGACAGAGATAAACATCTAGAACACTGGCAGACTCCTTCCACAAGAAAGGATACAAAGACAATACCATCAACAACCGCATAAACACAGCCTTGAAAACCTAAAGAGAAATTCTCCAATACAAAGAGAAAAAAACAAATAACCTTGTCCCTCTAGTCACTACATACAACCCGGCACTAGAAGGGATAAAAAAGACAATCAATGATTTACAACCCATTATAACTAGTGTTGAGCGAACCCGGACTGTAACGTTCGGGTCCGTACCGAACTTTAGGGTGTCCGTGGCACGGACCCGGACCCGGACATTTCAAAAATCGTTCGGGTTCGGTCCGGGGTTCTGCTATTTTACTCCACGTGTTGAGAAGCTGCAGGGCAGCCAATCAACAAGCGTTTCACTGGTTTGCCCTTAGAAGCCATCACAGCCATGCCTACTAATGGCATGGCTGTGATTGGCCGGTGCATCATGTGACCCAGCCTCTTTATAAGCTGGAGTCACAGTGCTGCAGTCACATGCTCCTTGGGTTAGTATAGGGAAAGGTAGCTGACGGCGTGAGGGACAGATTTTAGCCATTTTAAGACCTGATCCTGCATCCTGAGATAGATTACTTTACTACTGCTGTCTGTGCTGTTGCTCT
>BLSH010440954.1:28666-43187 GCA_018402905.1 Glandirana rugosa
GACTTTTCTCAGTTCACGGGCAGTTTTTTTGCGCCTTGGTTTTTCCACACGCTTCTTGCGACCCTGTTGGCTATTTTGAATGAAACGCTTGATTGTTCGATGATCACGCTTCAGAAGCTTGGCAATTTTAAGAGTGCTGCATCCCTCTGCAAGATATCTCACTATTTTTGACTTTTCGGAGCCTGTCAAGTCCTTCTTTTGACCCATTTTGCCAAAGGAAAGGAAGTTGCCTAATAATTATGCACACCTGATATAGGGTGTTGATGTCATTAAACCACACCCCTTCTCATTACTGAGATGCACATCACCTAATATGCTTAATTGGTAGTAGGCTTTCGAGCCTATACAGCTTGGAGTAAGACAACATGCATAAAGAGGATGATGTGGTCAAAATACTCATTTGCCTAATAATTCTGCACACAGTGTATATCTGAACGCTTGCTTTACATCTGCAAAATGTCTCAGTAGAACAGGGAAGAGACAACAAAGCTGTATAATTAGGTGTATTTATTGTCACAGTCATTTTTTTAATATTTGAGATTTAAAAGCCATTGTTTAATTCTTATGCTGATTGTTGCGCGGTGTGCAATTTTTACACGGAAGGAAGCCATCAAGGAAACTAAAGGACTCAGGGTGAGCAGAATTACCAGGCTTGTTCTTTCCTCCAATTCCACTGCTTGGGGGCGCTCTGGTTGTGTCATCACTATCCCCGACTCCAGGTTCTGTGGACCTTGGACTATCCTGGTGGGTCAGAATCTGAGACAGAAACAGAGAAGTTGGTCAGGATGGAGGTTACCCCAGATAGCCACAATGTCCAAGAAAGATGGACCCTTAAAATGTGATCTTTAAAAACTGACCAACAGAATCCTTGATTCTATAAATGTTTATTTAATTCTTACTATGTATTCTGTAATATGTAAGACAATTATTTTAAATGGTAAGAGTAGTATATTATAAAATAAATGTTGTCCACACAACCTCCAACCTCTACCAACAACACTATATCTTCAGAGCAGAATTGGACACGAGACCTCCTGACCCAATATGCACCAAGCTGAATATATTGTATGTCTGGCCACAGAAAACAATGGAAGCCTATCTGATCCCATTCTTCACCCACAGTTTTATGGCCATAGACTATCTGCCCATCGGTGCATGCAGCAGATCGTAAGGTGGAGGCTCAGCAACAGAGAGACTAATCCAGATTGCAATGTGGAGGCTCAACGATAAAGGGACTGCACAAGATTGTGGAGGCTCCCCACCCAAGAAACTAGAGACTCAGTGACAGAGATGCTGAACATAAGTACACATTGTAACAATGTTTTCAGTGGTTGCTACACAGTATCAATGTATAAAGCAGACCTAATGTACAGGATGTATACTATATGGGCAAATGTCTTTGCATGCCTCACACCATACGATCTTGTTGGACATCCAATTTCTAAATCATTGACATTAAATTAAGCTGCCCTTTAAGGCTATAACATTCTCCATATCTCTGGAAAGGCTTTCCACAACATTTTTTGCAGTGTCTGTGGAAATTTATGCCCATTTGTGAGGTCAGGTACTGATGTTGTTACCTGTTCTCTTGAAAATTTCAAACAAATTATTGAAAAGAGAAGACCTGGCTCACATGTTGTGCCTCACATTGGGCACTAAAAAAGACCTGGCCCACATGCTGCGCCTGACATTGGGCACCGAAAAAAGACTTGGCTCACATACTATGCCTCACATTGGGCACCAAAAAAGACTTGGTTCACATGTTGTGCTTCATATTAGGCACCAAAAAAAAAAGACCTGGCTCACATGTTGTGCCTCACATTGGGCACCGAAAAAAGACATATCTCACATGTTCTGCCTCACATTTGGGCACCAAAAAAGACCTGGCACACATGTTGTGCCTTACATCGGACACCGAAAAAAGACTTGGCTCACATGTTGTGCCTCACATTAGGCACCAAAAAAAGACCTGGTTTACATGTTGTGCCTCACATTGGGCACCGAAAAAAGACATAACTCACATGTTGTGCCTCACATTGGGCACCAAGAAAAAAGACCTGGCTCACATGTTGTGCCTTACGTTGGGCACCAAAAAAAGACTTGGTTCACATGTTGTGCCTCACATTAGGCACCAAAAAAAAAGACCTGGCTCACATGTTGTGCCTCACATTGGGCACCGAAAGAAGAGATGGCTCACATGATGTGCCTCACATTGGGCACCAAAAAAAGACCTGGCTCACATGTTGTGCCTTACATTGGACACCGAAAAAAGACTTGGATCACATGTTGTGCCTCACATTAGGCACCAAAAAAAGACCTGGCTCACATGTTGTGCCTCACATTGGGCACCGAAAGAAGAGATGGCTTACATAATGTGCCTCACATTGGGCACCAAAAAAAGACATATGACCGATCACAGAGCTCATCACAATAGACACACAATGAAAGGCATGAATCAAAGCCATTCATTGTGTGCAATTGTCATGTGATCTGCTGTGGTTGGCCACAGCGATCACATGGTACCGGCCACCCTCCGGCACGATCTGTCACCGGTTGTGTCCACTGGACTGCCGCAGGTACCATGTGATCGCTGTGACCAATCACAGCAGATCACATGACAGTTGTACACAATGAATGGCTTTGGTTCATGCCTTTCATTGTGTACTATTGTGATGAGCTATGTGATTGGTCACAGTGATCACATGGTACAGACGGGGCCAATCGCAGCCCATCTATACCATATGATTAGATGTGGCCAGTCACAGCTAATCACAATAGTAAACATTGAATGGTTTTCATTCAGAAAAAAATGCTTGCTTATAACTGGAATATTCAGTTATAAGCAATCACAGTGTGTAAAAAAAAATGTAATAAAAAAATAATATTTAAAAAAATGAAATTATATATATTTATGTTCTGCCACCACTCAGTGTCCCTGGTCACAGCCAGAATATGATGATGCTGTACTGCACTGGTGACAATATGTAAAAATACAAAAATAGTAAAACAAGAAAATAAAATGTTAAAAAAAGCTGAATTAAAAATTGTTTACTTTTTTTTTTTTTACATACTGTCAAAAGGCTGTGTCCCTGATGACCGCCACACCAATTATATGATGACGCTGTCCTGCACTGCTGATAGAATGTAAAAAGGTTTAAAAAATGTATTTTTTCTTTTTTAATTTCTTTTTCCTAAAAAATGTGACAACAAATTAAAACTTCAAAAAACTCGCCATGCTTTGCCTCTTACTAAAATCCTTGGACTGTCTATTTTCCAAAATGGGGTCATTTTGGGGGGTATTTCCCATAGTTTGTGGACTCTATAACTTTCCAACAGACTAAATAATAGACACTGATTTGGTTATTCTCACTAAAGAAATGTAGCAGAATACATTTGGCCTAAATTTATGAAGAAAGATTATTTATTTACAAAATTTTATAACAGAAACAAAGAAAAACGCATTTTTTTAAAAAATGATTTGGTATTCTTTCATTTATTTACTAAAAAATAAAAATGGTTATCAAATGCTAAAAAAATAATTTATTTGTACAATTTTATAACAGAAATTAAGAAAATCACGGTTTTCTTTTTTTTTTTCAAAAATTTCGGTCTTTTTTTGTTTATTTACCAAAAAAATAAAAAACACAAACCAATCGTAATTAAATACTGCCTAAAGAAAGCTCTATTTGTGTGCAAAAAATTATGAAAAATGTCATATGGATACAGCATTGCACGACCTCGAAATTGGCATGAAAAGTGTGAGAGCGCTGAAAGCTAGAAATTGGCCTAGGCAGGAAGGGGGGTGAAAGTGCCCGGTATTGAACGGGTTAAAGGGAGGTCCAAAGACACTTGGCCACATAATATATTTTTCAGAAAAATTTCCATATGCCTAATGGTACCCATTCTAGTGGTCACAAATATAGAGTGAAAAAAGTATCCACTAAAGCAGGGATATGCAATTAGCGGACCTCCAGATGTTTCTGAACTACAAATCCCATGAGGCATAGCAAGACTCTGATAGCCACAAGCATGACACCCAGAGGCACTGGAACCTGAAGGAATTATCATCGGAGCGTCTTCCCAGGATAACAGGATCTCCACCATTGTTGCACCCTCTACTTAGGTAGGTGCTTTAGATAAGGTTTTTTCGTCAGGAGAGGCAAAATTTAGTCAGGCCTGATTGTTGTTATTCTGTGCGGGGGGAGTGGTCCAGGCAGGTGGGTTGACTGTGGGTAGTGACCCCTCTGGGAAAGTTCCTCCTCTGAAGTCTAGAAAATACTAGAAAGAGGGAGTGAATCCAAAGGTGGAGCTATCTGGGCTTTTTGGGAAGCTCTGACCAATCCCCAATTTGGATTGGCAGGGGGCAGGCCTTCTCAAATAGCCCGGGTCAGCCCTGGGAGGGAGGAGAAGTTCAGGTGGAGAAGCGTGGAGGTGGTCATGGTCAGGGGAGCTCCCAGTCTGGGCGGAGTGACCCTGGGCCTGGAGAGCCTGGGTGCAGCCAGCTGGTGTGAGATTCTGGTGGCAGGCACAAGGGTGAGTGGAGAGACAACCGGAAAGGACCTTATCTGGGAGAGATCTTCAGGGAGGAACTTCAAGCGTCCATGAGCAACATACCCCTGATGAACTGTTGAGGAAGGCTGAGGCAGATTGGCGTGAGAGAGACAATCTGGGAAAGATGCAAGATACAGTGGGGAACCTTTATGTTGCTGTGGCAGTGAGACAGGTCAGTGCAGCTGGAGGAGCTGAGGGAGAAGATAGGCTGGGAGCAGTAGTCCATCCAACTTCTAGCTAGCACAGCAATTTGCTACACAGGGGATTAGCACACCCTACCTGTAAAGGGTGGTCCGGAGACCGAGCTAAACTACGGCTCGTCTCATTCTGTGCTAGCTGGGTGCAGGCCTAGTAAATATCCCTTTCGGCTGGAAACTTAAGCCCTGTGCAGGAGTGAGAAGAAGTGGCAAGTGGAACTCAGCAAGTGTCTGTGCTGGAGGAAGATGGAGATGTATATATGTTAGAGTGTATAGAGGTCCGGGTTAAGTTGTAAAGATTCTTGGGCATCTCATCATCAACCCTACTCTATCCAAGTTTAACCCCTAATAAAACGAAACAAAACAAAAAGCTCCGGCCTGTTCAGTGACTTTGAGTGTGTGGATGAAGGTGATTGAGGGCAGTGTGATCAGGTGAACCACAACTTCCAGCCACTCCCAAGGGAGACCATGGCTACACCATCATATTCAGTTGGGAGATATTTCCAACACTTATTAGACTGGACGGAAGCATCTTAAATGAGCCACCTACCTCTCTCTCCTGGATAGGTAGATGTTTATCCAGCTCTTTGGGCGTATATTTTCCAATCGATCTCTTCTCCATAATCTGAGAACTTATGGATGACCTCAAACACAGCACAAAAACCAGAAAGCTGCTGCGCAGAGGACCTCTCCCCGGCATGATGTCCTCTCCGTCGCCAGGTCCTCCACTGTCCCATTCCATGCTTCGCACTCACTTTCTATTAGAATCAGCTATCCAGGTGTGTTCAGGGTTGGGCCACTCCTGACGTAAGGGTGGCTTAACGAGGAATCCAGAATTATAGAAATAACATTTGAAATGACATTACAATACAACGTACATTTCCATGATTTACCAACTGTCACAAGTCTTGTCTGGACTTGACCTTGTCTGACAAGTCTACAGGCAAATAATTATGAGAGTCAAAGTACAGTAATCCTGTTTGGAAATTTGCATGGTTTTCATATTGAGTCACCAATCCCTGCCTCCTGCATACCAACAGAGAAGACCCAGTGCAAGATGCCTCCTGCATACCAACAGAGAAGACCCAGTGCAAGATGCCTCCTGCATACCAACAGAGAAGACCCAGTGCAAGATGCCTCCTGCATACCGACAGAGGAGACCCAGTGCAAGATAAGGGTCCAAGGAGGTTTGTAGGACGGTTCAAAATTGGTGGAAATTATAGTAAAGTGTGTGGATAGCAAAAAAGGTTTTCGTTTTATATATACTTTTGGCATAGCAGTTAGACGTGTGCAGAAGGAAAAAAAATAATTTAGTTAGTTTCGATTTACATAAATTTGTAATTTGTTTTGTTCAATCATTTTGAATTTTCAAAACTCGGTCGAATTGAACTCAATTTCACCGAATGCACAGAATTCAAATCGTTTCATATTTCATTCGCATCCTATTTGAATTCGACTCAAATTCCTTTAGAAATAACATTTATTTTATTCTAAATTCAAATTTTGGAAGATGGTTCTATTCTATTTTATTGTGTTTTTCCATTCCATTCTATTCTTTTATATTCTATTTGAATTTAAATGTATTCTATTCTGAAATTTTGAAAGATGGTTATATTGTTATATTCTTTCTATTCTATTATATACTATTGTTTTTTTCCATTCTATTCTTTTCTTTTATATTCTATATAAAGAACCCCTGCCCCAAAGCACCCCCCCCCCCATGTTGATGACATGTGGCCTTGTATGGTTTTGGGGGGGCACTCGCTTGCCCTCCCAATTTCCTGGCCTGCCAGGCTGCATGCTCGGATAATGTTAGAAGAAGAGTGTGATAAGGGTTAATTGCATGTGGGTGTGGTTCCCTCTGAGTTGCTGAGAAGCAGCTCTATTTAAACTTCCTGTTTCCTGTAGCAAGTGTTGTTCGATCTATAACGTTACCGTGACCTGTATCTGCTCTGAAGTGACTTCCTGCATCTGTGACCCCGGCTATCTTTGGACTTTGTTTGCTTTCTGCCTGCCCCGACCTCCAGCTTGTCTACGACCCCTCTCCTGCCTGATCCCGTGTACTTCCGCTGCCCGCACGTTGCCGACCCTGCCTGCATCCCGACCATCCGCCTGTCTCATCCTTCTGTACCGCTTTGCCAGCACGTTGCCGACCCTGCCTGCATCCCGACCATCCACCTGTCTCATCCTTCTGTACCGCTTTGCCAGCACGTTGCCGACCCGGACTGTACCACTACGCTTCTGCCAAGCACGAGCTTCAGCGGACCTGCACCCACCACCAGCGACCACGTCCAGCCCTCGTGCTCCCCTGTGCTCCCGAGCTCCCTGTCTACACCATCAGGGGTTCGCGAACCAGGGCCGTAAGAGAGGTTGTCCCCTGCATAAGTCAGACTCGACCCCCAGGTACGTGACAGATAAGGGTCTGGTATGAATTTTGGGGGGACTTAGGCTGTTTTTTTTTTTTAATTTTGGTGTGGGGTTCCCCTATAAAATGCATAACAGTCCCAAGCGGCCTGGTATGGATTGGAGGGACCCCAACACCATTTTTTAAAAAACATTTTTGTATTGCCAGCAATGGCTTGCAGACGGGAAAATGTCATTTTTTTTTCTTTACATATGTCAACTTTGCTGCAGCAGGTTCTATACATGGTACAGATATGCCACTTTACAGGTAGACTAAGGGGACCCCCTAGACACTATATTTAAAGGAATATATTTTTTATTATTATTATATTATTGTTTCTCTTTAAGCATCATTAAAATCACTCCTCCTTTAAAGACAATATAAAGCTTCCGGTTCCGGCGCCTGATGAGGAAGGAGTGAAGAGCAACGGCTCCGGACCTCATCTGCTTATAAAACCAGTTTTAAGCCGGATCAGACGACCACTCGACTTCACCCCGCCTCCCCGGCATCCAGTGACCATCCAGGACACCACCAGCGATGGACAAATATGTACTTAACGGCGGGCCCGCCATGGGGCCGAACTCCCGATCCGACGCCGCTGCACCGAACCTTCGTTCGGAGAATATTGCTGCAACGAATCTTCGTTCGGAGAATAATGCTGCAACGAATCTTCGTTCGGAAGCCTCGTGCGGGGAGCCGACTTGCACTAATCCAGCACAGCCGCCATCCGCGATGGCGCCCTCCCCCCTTATTCACCCGACTGTGGGGACAGTAGAGACTCTCGAAGACCAGTACACCAGATTGGCACAGGGGGTTGCAGCCCTGCTGAACCCCACCATTACCTTGACGGTGGAGAGAGCCATAGCGGCGGGCATGGCACAACTCAAAAAGGAGCTGAATGACCACACTCAACGCATAGGAGAACTGGAAAACCGCATGTCCAACGTAGAAGACGAGATGCAAAACTCGTTATCCTGCGAGCAACAATTCCGACACACACAACAATACCTCCTCGACAAGATCGACGATCTCGAAAATCGGTCACGTAGGAACAATCTCAGGATTGTGGGCCTCCCAGAATCCTACGGTGCTGCCTCCCTACATGAGCTATGCGAAACCTGCCTGCCCCAAAGGCTAGGGATCAGCAAACCATGCACGGTGGAAAGAGCACACCGCATGGGAGCGCCCTCCAACGATCGTCGGTCTCCCCGTCAAGTCATCGTGCGCTATCTGAATTACACGGACAGATTAGCCATCATCAGATCCTTCAGAAATGCAAAATCTCTGCAATACGAGGGACATAAACTTTTGATCTTTGCGGATTACTCGCAGGAAACCTCTCGTCGGCGCAAGGCCTTCCAACCGATATGCCAAGCCCTCTACCAAAAAGGTGTCAAATTTACGCTCTCCTACCCGGCCTCCTTGAGATTCACCGATTCTGCTGGAAACGCCAAAGTATTCAATCACCCCGAAGAAGCAGCCAACTTCGTCCAAGCCCACCTACAAATCCCGATGGACACTCACCCTCCAACTCCCTCACCGTTATCCCCGGAACACCGGGACCTCCGGAGTCCAAGGAAAGAATCCCCAAAGCGGCCACGATACGCAAACAGATCACCCAGAGAGGATCGCTCCTGAATTGCCTTCCACGCCTGGGCGCCCTCGACCCATCTTGAACATTCACCCCACGGGTCTCTTCTAGCTCATTCCAAAAGGTGAATTTGTTTATGTAGGACACCTGTCTACAAAATGTCTTCTCTATCACTAGTTAGAAATGCTAAGGCCTCTGCTTCGTTTTTTTTTTTTTTTTCCTCCACATGCCGTTAGCTTTTCACACTGCCTTACCAGAGACTATTGCGAGGAGGCGGAAATGTCTAACATAACCCCCATGATCTCGGCAGCGCCTGAATATCTCCGGTAACGCTGCTCCTGTGGTAGGTTTCCTCATGAGGAAAAAGGTGAAGTCTGCGCTGTTGTGCTTTTGTGTTAGTGTTTTATTCTTCCCCTACGACCACTTATACCACTATGGAAATACTCTTACCCGCTTCATGCCCAACCTGAGCTGGCACGCCACTTCCCCAGCCCCACCACTCATTACCCACTACTACTTAATCCGACCACCCTTACCGTCCTTAAACTATACAGGAACAAATCATATGGACCCACCCAAACGCCACCCGCCCTGAAGTGCGTCTCATGGAATGTTAAGGGGCTCAGATCCCCTAACGAAAGGATGGCCCTCCTGCGACACCTCCAGCGACTGAAGGCTGACGTAGCCTTTCTGCAAGAGACGCACCTCAAGGCCATAGATTATCGCCGTCTAAATAAACTATGGGTAGGCCAAGTTCTTGGCTCGCCCTCGCCTAAAAACAAAGCAGGGGTAGTCATACTCATTCACAAGAAGGTCCAATGCGAGGTACTAGCTGAAAACAGAGATGAGGAAGGCAGAATTCTTATCTTAAAACTAAAAATCAAATCCAAAGAGGTCATATTAGCAAATGTTTATGCCCCCAACTCCCCACCACACAACTTCTTCCAGGGTCTTACGGCACGCCTAGCCCCATACCTCCATCTTCCAACCATTATAGGCGGAGACTTTAATACAGTCATGAATACTCAGGAAGACAGGGAAGCAGACCTTCTACAATATCACGCCCCCCTCAGAGACTCCCAACCCACTCCTCTACACCTCTTCGCGGAAGCCCTTCAATTCACCGACATTTGGAGGCAGGCCAACCCACTAGGCAAGCAGTACACCTTCTACTCACACCCCCATCATAGCCTGTCCCGGATAGATTATTTCTTATGCTCACCTTCTATCCTCCAAAACATTCTGGACCCCCAGATCCTAGACACAGTCATATCCGACCACTCCCCAATATCATTAGTCCTCACAGGGCTTGACCCCCCGGATTCCTTTAGAACCTGGCGCTTCCCAGCCAATCTGGCCCACAATCAAGATTTGATATCTCTAATAAAAAAAGCATGGGAGGACTATGCTGAAGCAAACGCAGAACATGCTACTGATCCCAACCTTCTTTGGGAAGCGGACAAAGCGGTTCTGCGGGGCCAAATAATAGCTTTCAGCGCCGCTTTCAAAAGGAACCTGAGCGCCAATTACAACCTAGCCAGTAAAGCCATGCGGGAAGCCCAAGCCGCCCTCAACACCCAAAATTCTCCCGAGAATAGGCAAAAATGGTTGACGGCTAAAAGACAATTTGATCACTGGGCCTTTGCGCAGGAACGTCATAACCAGGCATACCTAGATCTACAATACCATAAGTATGGGAACAAAGCTGGCAGGTTACTGTCTCGTTTATGCAAAGGAAAACATACACCCACCCCCATCCATGCGCTTAAGCTCCCCAACGGCTCTTTCCTCAAACCCCAAAGACATCAACAGTATTCTCGAAAACTTCTATACCAAACTGTATGGGAAAGACCCAATCGATGAAGAGGCAGCACAAGTCTTCCTCAAACAGCTTAACCTCCCCCAAATCACCCAGGCCCAACTAGACTCCTTAAATGCCCCAATATCCATCGAGGAAATCAAGCAGGTGGTAGCTTCATTATCCCCCAATAAAGCCCCGGGACCAGATGGATACACGTCCGAGTTTTACAAAAACAACATTTCCACAATTGCCCCAACTCTGTGCTCCCTTTTCCAACGGATTCTTGATGTTGGGCAATACCCCCCCTCTGGCTTTCAAGCCTTTATCAAAATAATCCCCAAATTAGGCAAGGACCCGACCGACCCTGGCTCTTATCGACCCATTTCCCTGTTAAATCTCGATACCAAGATCCTTTCTAAAATTATGGCCAAAAGACTCGCATCAATCATGCCCACCTTGATTCACCCGGCACAAGCGGGGTTCACGATGGGCCGTTCAGCGACTTCCAATATCCGCAAAGTATTGGCGGTTTTGGAACACGCGAAATCCAACTCCCCTAAAGAATGCGCCATAATTTCACTAGACGCGGAGAAAGCGTTTGATAACGTGAGCTTCCGCTGGTTAACCCTTGTCTTACACAAATTTGGATTCTCTGGCCCCTTTCTCCATCTTATAACTACAATGTATTCAGCCCCATATGCCAATGTTATTGCGGCGGGTATCAGTTCCAACAAAATTCCCCTCCATAAGGGAACCCGACAGGGATGCCCATTATCCCCCTTGCTATTTAACCTGGCCATCGAACCTCTATCTAAGCACTTGCTAGACCACCCCAAGCTCCACGGAATCAAAATCGGCACACATGAAGTCCGCACAGCTCTCTTCGCGGACGACATATTAATATTCTCTGCCAACCCACAAAATGATGTACCACTCATTCAGGACATATTCACCAACTTTCAAAAGTACACGGGCCTCAAAATTAATTTCAATAAAAGCAAAATCCTTCCCCTTTTCCACACTAGGACTCCCCAATGGGCAACCGGCTCAACCTTTCAGGTGGCCACCTCCCACATTACATACTTGGGTATCAAAATCGGAAAATCCCCCTCCTCTATTTACAACCTAAATATTCCCCCAGTGATTGCAAAGGTTGTGGGAGAACTTCACACCTGGTCCAATCTCCCTCTCTCCCTACTAGGGAGAAGCCACCTCTTCAAAATGGTCTGCTTCCCCAAATTACTTTACCCTCTACAAACCATCCCCCTACTGCTACGCCATACAGACGTTCAGGCGGTTAATAAAGCCCTTTCCTCCTTCCTATGGCGGACGAAATGGCCGCGCATCGCCCTCTCCAAACTGTTTCTACCCAAACACCTAGGAGGATCCAACCTCCCCAATATACGAATTTATAACTTGGCGTGCCTCCTCAGAGTGGGCCTGGACTGGTTATCGGGAGCTTCTAGAGTCTCGAACCTGGATCTAGAATCCCAAATGGCTTTCCCCCATCGCCTAGCCGCTCTCCTCCACTGCAAACTTCAGGACCTACCACCTGCTCTGAAACATAATCTGCTCATCAGGGACACCAATATCGCATGGAGGGAAGTCAGGAACAAATTGGGCCTTCCGGCAGCCATCTCCAGGTTTCTACCTCTCAGAGGTCACCCCAAAAGCCCCTTGTCTACCCAAAAAGCAATAACAACCCTCTGGTCTCAGCATGGTCTGGAAACTTACGCCCAACTTTTTGACCCGACCTCAGGGGGACCCCTACCTTTCTCCCAAATACAAGCTCTGTTCAACCTCCCGAAATCACATTTCCTACCTTGTCAACAAGCTATTAGTTTTGCCAATAGCCTATGCCCCGATAAACTGAAACGTTTTCAACCCGCCTTCATAGACCACCTGCTCACCAACAACTCTATAAAGGTGGGGGGATACCCACAAACTGTTGTCTTTTAGTCTTTGGAAATCACGACCCCAAGACCCTCCTCCACCCTGGTCAAGTCAATTCTCAATGCAGGGCGACACAAACTTTGCCCTACAAGGCTATATTACCACTAGTTCTTTCATCAAGAATGAATTCTGGAGAGAACAACAACTGAAAATACTTCACCGGGCATATGTGCCTTTCTCAAGGAACCAGACCTCCTCGACACCTCTTCAATGCCCTTGGTGCTTAACCCATAAACCATCACTAAAACATAAGCTATGGGACTGTCCTACTATCACGACCTTCTGGTCACAAGTGGAAAAACTAGCCAACCGAGTTTCAGGCTATTCCCCCTGTAAAGACCCTCTGCCACTAATATTTGGATTCATGGACCATCCTCTCTCGGAACCTCGGACCTGGAACAAAACCGTCCTCAATAAACATAGACACTGGCTTACCTACTGCTTTATGGTCGCAAGAAGGACTATACTTCAACAATGGATCTCAAAACCCCCCCCCAACGTATCTATGGTGGTATCCCAGCTGATGGGTCTATACCACAAAGAACTATTGGATATCACCTTGACTGGAGGCAGCAGGTCCAAATTTAACAGCACCTGGGGAGCCTTCATCGGGAACTTTGGCGAAACTCCTCTGTCGCAAGTACACCGTCCACACGCAACCACAATCCCATTCACAACTATTGATCCGGGTGGAGCAACAAATAGTAGACTTTACCTAGACCCCCTCTCACAATCACCCACTACTCCCCTCCCCAGGGCCTAAGTGATCCTTAGCGGAACTGGGTTCCCCCTCTTCTTTTTCCGATGGTTTAGGAAGAGACTGTATCTGTTATTACTACCTAGTGCCTGTATGTATGTATTCTGAAGTTCGGATTAATGCTCTGTAACCGAAATGTGGTATCTGCAATCACAGTTGATAACGACTCCAATGTTGATAGTGGTCTCCCCTTCCCCCCCTCCTTTCTTTCACCCCCCCTATACCCCCCTCTCCCCCCCCCCTCTTCTACCCTTCTACTCTTTTTCCTTCCTTCTTCCCAGTCTGAATGACAAACTGTACACTGTATCTGCATATTTTTTCCACACCATTTTTTTTTTTCTACTCCTGTCTAATGCAATGTAACTGCCTTGTTAATCTCTGTACTGAACTAAAACTTTAATAAAACGTATTTAAAAAAAAAAAAAGACAATATTTAAAAACAAAAATGTTTGCATTGATACATGTCCCCCAGGGCAGTACCCCGGCCCCCATACCCTTTTTATGTCCAATAACTTGCATATAAGCTTCAAAATTGGAAATTTAGATTTTTTTGAGTTTGGGTCCCATAGACTTTAATAGGGTTCGCAGTTCTGGTCCAAACTTTTCCCATCTTCAGAAGTTCTGATGCAAACCAAACTAGGGGGTGTTTAGCCCATCTCCAGTCCCAAAGTTAATGAATTTTGCAATGATAGAGGGCCTATGGTTCGAGGGCCTTCCAAAATTTCATGGCCAAAGGTCAGAGGGGGATTAAAAGGTCCAGTGTAGATGAAAGGAGACCCAGTAATCCCTAGTAGTTATTTAAACCCCATTGCTCCTTTTAGAACCACTTTGGATTGACCTTTTCAATAGGAAGAGGGTCATGTGACACATCAAACTTATTGGGACTTTCACAAGAAAAACAATGGTGTGCTTGGTTTTAATGTAACTTTATTCTTTCATGAGTTATTTACATTTTGGTTCGTGTGGTAACAAAAAGAACACTTTCAGGGTTATTCAAACTACACAGTGTACTGGGAGAAGGATAACTTTTCCAGTTAGGTTTCACCAAGATTTTCCTCGTTACCCCAAATTTATTGATGATCCCTAATGACCCAGAGGAAAGTAGATGTGACCTGGAAAATTAGGGGGAGACTGGAAACCGGTACTTTAAAACCTTCCGGGAGCTTGGTATCCGGGAGATAGTAACGTTTTAAGTAATTGAAACCCTGACCTCTACCCGATTTGTGGGGGATCAAACCAAACGTAGTCTTGAAGACTTCTACCCTTT
>BLSH010440954.1:52425-68858 GCA_018402905.1 Glandirana rugosa
AACCTTGGAATGTCTACTTTCCAAAAAGGGGTCATTTGGGGGGTATTTGTACTCTCCTGGCTTGTTAGGGTCTCAAGAAATGAGATAGGTGGTCAGTACATTGGGTGTGATCAATTTTCAATGATTGGCACCATAGCTTGTAGACTCTATAACTTTCACAGAGACCAAATAATATCCACTAATTTGGGTATTTTTTACCAAAGATATGTAGCAGTATAAATTATCGCCCAAATTTATGAAGAAAAATTACTTTTTTGCAAAATTTTTCAATACAAACTAAAAAAAAGTGTTTTTTTTTTCAAAATTTTCGCTACTTTTTCGCTTATATTGAAAAAAATAAAAAACCCAGCAGTGATTATATACCACCAAAAGAAAGCTCTATTTGTGAGAAGAAAATGATAAAAAATTTGTTTGGGTACAGTGTAGCATGACTGAGTAATTGTCATTTAAAGTGTGAGAGTGCTGAAAGCTGAAAATTGGTCTGGTAAGGAAGGGGGTGTAAGTGTCCTGTATGGAAGTGGTTAATTTCCAACTTTTCGAATTTCGGCATTTTCAAATTCTGAATTACCGAATTTCCGAATTTTTGAATTTCCGATTTCCGAATTTTTCGAATTCCCTAATTTCCAAATTTCCAAAAAATTAAAAAAAATGAAAATGAACAAATATTTTGGCCGTGCTCATGGCTAGTGGATAGCTGCGCTCAATAACATAAATACTGTGCAGATGATAAAAAAATGAATAGGTAAATATAGTCCATATGTGCAAACAAATATATGAAGTGAAAATTCGATGAATCCATGAGTGTTCCTTAATACTTCAAATGCAAAACCAAGAGATTCTATCCCTGGTGGAGTGGATGGAACGCTCTGTATTGAAGGATATCTGGTGAAGCACTGGTGAAGGATTCATGGCGGTGTGGAATAGAATCTCTTGGTTTTGCATTTGAAGTATTAAGGAGCACTCATGGATTCATCAATTTTTCACTTCATATATTTGTTTGCACATATGGACTATATTTACCTATTCATTTTTGTATCATCTGCACAACATTTACGTTATTGTCGCTATCCACTTTTAATATAAAGCGTAGCCGTCTGCCAATCAACTGGGATTCATGTGAAGTCATCGATGTGCGGTGGTTTTATTTTCCTTCTTCAGGTGTTGTTGTTCGTTGGGCTTTACTTGAACAATATTTACATGGAAGACTGTCACCAATAATAGGAAAAATTTGAACAAGGTTTGGATCTGAGGCATTCCAAAAAAGAATCATCCGACTAAAATGAGAGTTAGCATTCTTTCCCACTACTTCACTTGGGGGTTCCCTGGTTGCCTCAGCAGGATCCCCGACTCGCCCATCTGTGGACGTTGTTATCAGTCTGCTTCTAGATAGGAAGACTGGAACCTGAGACAGAAATAGAGGGACAGGGGTCAGGGGCAGGCGTGACTATCTCTACAATTTATATCTCCAGTAATCTGTGTTATAGCATGCATGCCAATCATCACTAATCACAACCCCAGGTCTGAAATCTCAGAAGGTTTACGAGAAATAAGAACACCATTAATAGTATGGAGTCTGAAAGTATGTATATCATCATTTAAGTCCAAGGAACAATCTATCATGTTTCTGGGGTCTAAAGTACTTATGTCTGTCTGCTTTATATCAGTCTATTTTACTTTATGCTAAGAGTAATTTTTACTTCTAAATCATTTACACAAAGTTTCAACCTTACGCCAACCCTACCTTCACCCTGTCCCACAATCTATATGCCTAACACTAAGCTTCAACCATATTCTAACCCTACCTTCACCCTGTCCCACAATCCATACACCTAACACTAAGCTGCAACCGTATTCTAACCCTACCTTCACCCTGTCCCACAATCTATATGCCTAACACTAAGCTTCAACTGTATTCTAACCCTACCTTCACCCTGTCCCACAATCTATATGCCTAACACTAAGCTTCAACTGTATTCTAACCCTACCTTCACCCTGTCCCCCAATGTATATGCCTACCATTAACCTTCACTCTCACTCTAACCCTACCTTCAACCTGTCCCACAATCTATATGCCTAACACTAAGCTTCAACCGTATTCTAACCCTACCTTCACCCTGTCTTCCAATCTATATGCCTACCATTAACCTTCAATCTCACTCTAACCCACCTTCAATCTCTCCCACTCCATACACCTAACACTAAGCTTCAATCGTATTCTAACCCTACCTTCACCCTGCCCCGCAATCTATATGCCTACCATTAACCTGCAACCTCACTCTAACCCTATCTTCAACCTGTCCCACAATCCATACACCTAACATTAACCTTCAATCTTACCCTAACCCAACCTTCAACCTGTCCCCTAATCCATATACCTACCATTAACCTTCAACCTCACTCTAACCCTACCTTCAACCTGTCCCACAATCCATATACCTAACACTAAGCTTCAACCATAATCTAACCCTACCTTCAAACTGTCTCCAATCCTTATACCTAACACTAAGTTTCAACCTTTCCCTAACCCTACCTTGATTCTGTCCCCTAATCCATATACCTAACACTAAACTTCAACCTTACCCTAACCCTACCTTCAATCTCTCTCTCAGTCCGTATACCTAACACTAAGTTTCAACTTTACCCTAACCCTACCTTCAACCTGTCCTCCAATCTATATACCTAACACTAAGCTTCAACCTTTCCCTAACCCTACCTTCAAATTGTCCACCAATCCTTACACCTAACACTAAGCTTCAACCTTACCCTAACCCTAGGTTCAACATGTTCCCCAACCCTTATACCTAACACTAAGCTTCAACTTACCCTAACCCTAATTTGAACCTGTCCCTCAATCCGTACACCTAACATTAAACTTCAACCTTACCCTAACCTTACCTTCAACCCAGCCTCTAATCCCTGTACCTAATACTAAGCTTCAACCTGGTTCAAATAATTTGGTGGAGGGTGCATTATGGTGTGGGGTTGTTTTTAGGGGTTGGGATTGGCCCTTTAGTTCCAGTGAAGGGAATTCTTAAGGTGTCAGCATACCAAGACATTTTGGACAATTTTGGGATGGCCCCATCCTGTTCCAACATGATTGCACACCAGTGCACAACACAAGGTCCATAAAGACATGGATGAGCGAGTTTGGGGTGGAGGAACATGACTGGCCTGCACAGAGCCCTGACCTCAACACGATAGGACACCTTTGGGATGAATTAGAGCAGAGACTGCGAGCCAGGCCTTCTCATCCAACATCAGTGCCTGACCTCACAAACCACACTCCTAAACCTTGTGGACAGCCTTCCCAGAAGAGTTGAAGCTGTTATAGCTGCAAAGGGTGGGCCAACTCAATATTGAACCCTACAGACCAAGACTGGGATGCCATTAAAGCTCATGTGTGTGTAATGGCAGGTGTCCCAATACTTTTGAAAATATAGTGCACTGTATATCAGCATCATAAGAAGTCAGGTAATTGGTGGCAAAAAAAAAACAGACAGAACTGATCTGGAAATGTTAATTCAGTTTACAAAATGCCAACCCTGATGTAACATCTGCTCCTTAAATGCCCAGGGCCACCTACCTCTGTCTCTTGGTTAGATAGTTGTTCATCCACCACTGTAGTATGGGATCCCTTATATTCTCCATTGTCTTTTTTCTGCGGGAACTGAGAACTTAGCGGCAAAATCAACAATAAGATAAAAGAGACCAAAGGCACCAGAAAAGTCCACCTGCTACATGGAAGACCTGTCCCCAGCATGATGTCCTCTTCACCAGGCTCTCTAATATTTGAATCCCTTTTACACACTCACTTTCTTCCAGAATCCATGTCTACGTATCTGGGAGTGTTCAGGATGACTCCCAATGTTATCATAAAGAATCATTGTGAAACCATAAATTATATCTGCATAATTCATGTTTAAATATATGTCAATTATATATTTCAGTAGGCCAGAATCATTATGAAACCATAAATTATAGCTGCATAATTCATGTTTAAATATACGTTTTTTAACATAAAGTTTATTTAGGTTTCAATACAAACAAACAAAAAGCATTGGTGCATTCTCATCAGTTATCTACAAGTCTCGATTTAAGTAACAAAGCGAAGCATTGGTGACAAGAAATGTTATTATCCAGGAGCACATAAGAAAACAAGTAGGGTACATTATCAGAAAGGAATCAACTGAAAGCAGGGGTAGTAGGCAGTGGCGGCTGGTGAAATTTTAGGATGGGGGGGTGCCTGACCCCGCCATTCCTTTTTGACCCCTCCTGCTTCTCATAAGCCCCACCCCTTATAGATTTCACCCATTGTGTCAGGAGTATACAGCCCAGCATTACCAGATAGGGGTATATACAGCATCACCAGATAAGGGTATATACAGCATCACTAGAAACAGTATATACAGCATCACAAGATAGATTATACAGCATCACCAGAAACAGTATATACAGCATCAGCAGATAGATTATACAGCATCACCAGATAGCGTATATCGCATCACCAGATATGGGTATATAGCATCACCAGATAGAGTATATAGCATCACCAGATAGAGTATATACAGCATCACCAGATAGGGTATATACAGCATCACAAGATAGAGTATACAGCATCACCAGATAGAGTATATACAGCATCACCAGCTAGGGTATATACAGCATCACAAGATAGAGTATACAGCATCACCAGATAGAGTATATCACATCACCAGATAGGGGTATATAGCATCACCAGATAGAGTATACAGCATTACCAGATAGGGGTATTCAGCATCACCAGATAGAGTATATAGCATCACCAGATACAGTATACAGCATCACCGGATAGGAGTATACAGCATCACCAGATAGGAGTATACAGCATCACCAGACAGAGTATATAGCATCACCAGATAGAGTATACAGCATTACCAGATAGTGGTATACAGCATCGCCAGATAGGGGTATACAGCATCACCAGATAGAAGTATATAGAATCACCAGATAGGAGTATATAGCATCACCAGAGAGGGGTATATAGCATCACCAGAGAGGGGTATATAGCATCACCAGAGAAGGGTGGGAGGATATTTAACTTATACCACATAGAGAACCCAGGAATTAGTAAGCATGTGTATACCTTGTTATAGATATCCCTAAACTTCCATGTTGCCCTGCCCCGAACCCTACTCCAGAGTCAGTCTTGTCAATTTTCCTGTGCGCACCCTTCTAGCAAACAAGGCTCATGTAAGAGTGGAGGCTGCAGGGATTACCAGCTGGATCTTGGAAATGTCATACATGTGTACATATTCACCAGCACACCGTGGATCACCGTCCAAAGATTCTTTATTTAAAGAGAGACCACATCACAGAAGAGTGCAACGTTTCAGAGCCACGCAGGACCCCTTCATCGAGCATGTGAGGAAAACATGCCTGACGAAGGGGTCCTGCGTGGCTCCAAAATGTTGCACTCTTCTGTGATGTGGTCTCTCTTTAAATAAAGAATCTTTGGGCGGTGATCCACAGTGTGCTGGCGAATATGTGCACATCTACTCCAGAGTCAGCCTCCACTCGCAGACCCAGGCCGCCCAAAGTTTATCAAAACTTTTTAGGGCAGTTCCGGCCTATATATGTCCTCCAGCAATGTGGGGTGGGGGAATTGGGCCTGGAATGCATGATGCAACTGTAAGTACCTGAAGAGCATGAGGTTAGGTAGCGCCCGTGCACGTTTAAGGTCGTCAAAACTAAGACGTTTCCCACAAGACACTATATCACCTAAGGTTTTCATTTCAAATTGGGCCCAGACCACCGGGTCAGGGATTGACTGGAAATATGGCAGTCATGGGTTGCCCCACAGGGGAGTATATGGGGACCAAGTGTTGGGTTCCCCCACCTTGGTCCAAACAGTGTTCCACACCCTCAAGGTGGTACGCATGGAGGGGATGATAGAGGGGTTGGACCAGGGGCCTCGATAAATCAAGTTCCGCAGCTCAGCATAAGAGCCCAATAATGCCACCTCCAATGTGGAAGCAGGGTTAGCCGGTCCCTTCAAGAGCCACCAGCAGAGGGTTACCAGGACTGCAGCCCAGTAATATTTAATAAGGCTAGGTAGGGCTAGACCACCTAAGGTGATAGCAAGTTGTAGGGTTGTTTTGGCTATTCTGGGGGTGCCACCATTCCAAATGAACGAGGAGATTATACTACGTCCTGACCCTTCCTGTCACGTTTTATTGAGAGCTCTGTTTTATCTAACATATTGTGAGTATTACTCTACCTTTTTGGCGCAATAAATATTTCATTATACAGTATTACACTATTGCGTTTTTCCTTTTTCATCTATTGCGATTTAGTGTAATATACCATTTGGGGAGAAATTACTTGGAGAAGTTGGAGCCATCCACCCAGACAAGGATTTTCCTTTTTGCACCTTGGACCACATGGATTGATGACATCATTTCCACTACATCTTGAGGTCGACTATCCGGGTCCCATACACCATCTGATTGTATTTTGAGGACAACGGAAGACCATCCCTGGTGATATCACCCTGATACTCGGGCATAGCCTATGGGCTTCTGGTAAGCATACATCCATACTATCTATTGGATATATCAGAATACTCTGCGGGCTTGAATACTTCTACATGGTTAATATTTCGGAATTGCTTATGATGCATACGGATTAATGGTTTATGGGAAACACTCATTGCACTGTTATTGTTTCTTCACCGGAACGGTTATTTATACACTTGCTTATTTTAACATCCCAATTTCTTTTATATAATATTTCGGGCGCTGCAATTATTGTGTGGACTCTGTTTGGACAATTGGATCAGTTGTTATTTGCGAGCTGCCCACCCTTTATATACCATTTTTTCGTCTTTTTATTCAGTTTATATCCTCCTCTTACTAATATTGATTTTATCTGTGTGCGCGGGCTTTTGCTTGTATATTTTAATAGGGGCATCTAGATGGTCACGCGCTGAAGAGGAAAGGCTAGGAAAGGTTATCTGGTTTAAGAAGGATTCTAACTCTGACTCTGACGCCCTAGATGAATATAATGAATATAAGTCACTATATTAGGAGGCAAAGCGGGCATTAATAGCCAGTGAGTCCATCATAACTTTTCCACGGTCATCCTTAATACGAGCTATACCGGTGGCAGGTTGCTGTTATTTGGATAGCCAGGCCAGAAGTCGTCCAGTTTTCTCCCCCTGCTCGAAGATGAGCTGCGTTTTTGCCAATTGTCTTTTTTTGGCCTTCGCAACTCGCAGGAGGACCACCTCGCGGTACACCACCTGCATGTCCAGACAGGTGATAGAGTTCCTGGAAAGAACATACTGTGATTCAAGGGTCCATGCCTTGGTTTTGGCCTCCTCAATAGTTATTGCTGCGTCCCGTCTGGCCCGAGAACTAGTGGGGTGGTAGCACCCCCAAATAAATGCCTTAAAGGCATCCCAAACTGTGTCAGGGTCAGCAGATCGGGGATTCACTAACCAATATTCAGAGATATATTTAGCTATTTCAAGGTTGCCATGGTCTCTCTCCGGGAGGTGCCACAGTTTGAAGATAACGGAGCACAGAAGCGTGGTCTTATATGCCCCTAGGGAGAATATCAACCTCTCTAACCCTAGACAGCAAGCCACCACTAACGTAAAACAGGTCAATACGGGATAGGTTGCGGTATGAGGTTGAGTGGCAGGTAAAAGCACGCTCATCGGGGTGTCTCCACCTCCAAACATCCACTAGGCCATATAGGGAGGCCCCCTTGGACAGAGTCCACAGCAGCTCCAGGAGTTAGCTTACCTAGAGATGGGTTCGCAGGCATATTGAAGTCCCCAGCGATAATAATATTATCAGTTGCAAAGGTAGAGAGAAGGGGGATCAAGGACTTCAGTAATGAGGTTGTAGCTGGGGGAGGTATATACAGTCCTACAATCAGCATTTCTAATGTGTCAATAATCACATGCAGCAGGACGTACCTGCCCTCCGGGTCAATCTTAATGTTAGCCATGTGCATGGCCAAAAATTTTGATCGCTTTTGTTTCATTAATTTTTTTTTTGGAATTCATAAATTCAGAAATTTTCGATTCCGAATTCGAAAATTTGGAAATTTTTGAATTCGCAATGAAGTTTCGAATTCAAAAATTTTCGAATTCTGAATTCGAAAATTTTCTAATTCGGAACTCGAAAATTCGGAAAATCGGAAGTAGAAAATTCGAAAATTCAGTAATTTGGAAATTCCAAAGTTCTAAAATTTGAGAATAAGAAAGAAACTCTGAAAATTCAGTAATTTGAAAATTCAAAAATAAGAAAGAAAATCCAAAAATTCGAAATAATAACTAAAATATAACTATTAAATTATAGGTATTGGAACTTCCTTTAAAATTTGGCTGTTAGTGAACTTAAATATGAAATTTATCACTAAGCCAAATTTTAATGGAAATTCCAATACCTATAATTTAATAATTAGTAATATTTAAGTTATTACTAGTTAGTTATCATTTCAGATTTTCAAATTATTGGTTTTTCAAATTCTTGTATTTCCAAATTTCCGATTTTCCGAATTTTCGAAATTCGATTTTCAAACGTCTGAATTTTCGAATTTCGGATTTTGGAATTTCCAAATTTTTGAATCTTCTGATTTTGGAATCTCCAAGTTTTTGAATTTTGGATTTTCTGATTTTGGATTTTCGAATCTTCTGAATTTTCGAATTTTTGGATTTTAGAATTTTTGATTTTCAAATTTTTGGCTTTTCCGATTTTTAGATTTTCAGCTAGGGTAGTATAGGGACAGGCTAGGGCAGTATATGGACCGGCTAGGGTAGTATATAGACAGACTAGAGTAGTATATAGACAGGCTAGAGTAGTATATAGACAGACTAGGGTAGTATATAGACAGGCTAGGGTAGTATATAGACAGACTAGGGTAGTATATAGTTAGGCTAGGGTAGTATAGGGACAGGCTAGGGTAGTATAGGGACAGGCTAGGGTAGTATATAGACAGGCTAGGGTAGTATATGGACAGGCTATTATAGTATATAGGCAGGCTAGGGTAGTATATGGACAGGCTAGGGTAGTATATGGACAGGCTAGGGTAGTATATAGACAGGCTAGGGTAGTATATGGGCAGGGTAGGGTAGTATAGGGAAAGGCTAGGGTAGTATATAGACAGGCTAGGGTAGTATATGGACAGGCTAGGGTAGTATCTGGACAGGCTAGGGTAGTATATGGACAGGCTTGGGCAGTATATAGATAGGCTAGGGTAGTATAGGGACAGGCTAGGGTAGTATATGGACAGGTTAGGGTAGTATATGGACAGGCTATTATAGTATATAGGCAGGCTAGGGTAGTAAATGGACAAGCTAGGGTAGTATATAGACAGGACAGGGTAGTATATAGACAGGCTAGGGTAGTATATGGGCAGGCTAGGGTAGTATATGGACAGACTAGGATAGTATATAGACAAGCTAGGGTAGTATAGGGACAGGCTAGGGTAGTATATAGACAGGCTAGGGTAGTATATGGACAGGCTAGGGCAGTATATAGACAGAATATTATACTATATAGGCAGGCTAGGGCAGTATATGGACAGGCTAGGGCAGTATATGGACAGGGTTGGGTAGTGTATAGACAGGACTGGGTAGTATATAGACAGGCTATGGTAGTATATAGGAAGGCTAGGATAGTATATGGACAGGCTAGGGTAGCATACAGACAGGCTAGGGTAGAATATCCTCAGGCTAGGGTAGTATAGGGACCGGACAGGGTAGTATACAGACAGGCTAGGGTAGAATATAGACAGGCTAGGGTAGTATATGGACAGGGTAGGGTAGTATAGGGACAGGCTAGGGCAGTATATAGACAGGCTAGGGTAGAATATGGACAGGATAGGGTAGTATATGGACAGGGTAGGGTAGTATAGGGACAGGCTAGGGTAGTATATAGACAGGCTAGGGTAGAATATGGACAGGCTAGGGTAGTATAGGGACAGGACAGGGTAGTATATAGACAGGCTAGGGAAGTATATAGACAGGCTAGGGTAGAATATGGACAGGCTAGGGTAGTATAGGGACAGGACAGGGTAGTATATAGACAGGCTAGGGTAGTATATAGACAGGTTTGGATAGTATATGGACAGGGTAGGGTAGTATAGGGACAGGCTAGGGTAGTATATAGACAGGCAAGTGTAGTATATGGACAGGGTAGGGTAGTATATAGACAGGCTGGGGTAGTATATAGACAGGCTGGGGTAGTATATAGACAGGCTAGGGTAGTATATGGACAGGCTAGGGTAGTATATGGACAGGCTTGGGTAGTATATAGACAGACTAGGGTAGTATAAAGACAGGCTAGGGTAGTATATAGACAGACTAGGGTAGTATAGGGACAGGCTAGGGCAATATATAGACAGGCTATTGTAGTATATAGGCAGGCTAGGGTAGTATATGGACAGGCTAGGGTAGTATATAGACAGGACAGGGTAGTATATAGACAGGCTAGGGTAGTATATAGACAGGCTAGGGTAGTACATAGACAGGCTAGGGTAGAATATGGACAGGCTAGGGTAGTATATAGACAGGCTAGGGTAGAATATGGACAGGCTAGGGTAGAATATAGACAGGCTAGGGTAGAATATGGACAGGCTAGGGTAGAATATAGACAGGCTAGGGTAGAATATAGACAGGCTAGGGTAGAATATGGACAGGCTAGGGTAGAATATAGACAGGCTAGGGTAGAATATGGACTACCACTAGGCAAACTAGGCAGCCGCCTAGGGTGCACTTCTGCCTAGGGGCGCTCGGCCACTGGTTTACCTCCGTGTCTGCATGCTCTGCAGGCTGCATCATGTAACTAACTCTCAGCTGCGCTGTCCGACCGGTAGTGTAATTAGAGGCGCAGCACTGGAGCCAGCGCTAGAGGAAGCAGAGCCAATGCTTCCTGTATAGCGCCGCCTCCTGTCACACGGGCAGGGCAAAGGGGGTGGAGCCAATGGGGGCGTCAAAATGAGGTTTCGCCTAGGGTGTCAAAAATCCTTGCACCAGCCCTGCAGCCCTCTGCCTGCACCGATCGCTTCCAGTTTCAGCCAGCTTGTCCCCGGCCTGCCAGTCCTCTTCTTCTGCCTGGTTTCCTCAGCACTTACTTGCTGCAGGAATCAGGCAGTGTGCAGGGCAAGCCGGATCCCTCCACCAGGCCCGCAGCAGGGACTGAGAGCACCGGGACTTCCACCACATCAAATGCATCCGGCACAGGATAAAAGTCCCCCTCGATCTACAGTATCCCAGCCCTGAGCCCTGTGGTCGTATTAATGGGGCCCGTCTCAGGAACAGTATGCATGCACCGGTCGTACGGGAGACACATGATCTTACATGAAGCTGTCGGCTGGGCCCCCCCTGTTAAGTGACGGGGCCCTACGGGACCCGGTGGTACCCCCTTATCAGCGGCCCTTCCCTGCACAGAAACACATGCCCCCCACCTGAGGACAGGATGCAGACAAAGGAAAGCACA
This sequence comes from Glandirana rugosa, assembly GCA_018402905.1. Classification (NCBI taxonomy): domain Eukaryota; kingdom Metazoa; phylum Chordata; class Amphibia; order Anura; family Ranidae; genus Glandirana; species Glandirana rugosa. Next base: position 63,915 of record BLSH010440954.1, read on the forward strand.
GCGTCCAGCCACAGTATAGGGAACAGCCCCTCAAAAAGAGCCGTGCATGGCAGGTGCCGCCCCTCTTCTGCTCACCGGCCATCGGGATTCCTTCCCCGGCTCCGTATCCCGTTCCCCGCAGGCAAACCAAAGCTTCCACGCTGCGCCCTCTCTTCTATGGTATCACACGGTATTTGCGCAGCGGTCTTTCAAGCGCGATTTTTTTTGGAAAATTTTCACTTTTTTAAGTTACAAAATAAGACAACATTAAAGTTAGCCCATTTTTTTTTTGTATATTGTGAAAGAGGATGTTACGCCGAGTAAATAGACACCATACATGACACGGTTGAAAATTGCGCGCACTCGCGGAATGGCGACAAAGTCCGGTACTTAAAAATTTCCATAGGCGACGCTTTAAAAATTGTTAACGGTTACCAGGTTAGAGGTGCAGAGGAGGTATTTTGCTAGAATTATTGCACACACTCTGGCGATCGCGGTGATACCTCACATGTGTGGTTTGAACACCGTTTTCATATGCGGGCGCGACTTACGTATGCATTTTCTTTGCAGCATGAGCCCACAGAGACGGTGGCGCTTTACATTTTTTTTTTTTAATTTTATTTTATTTATTTTTAGCACTGTTCCTTTAAAAAAAAAAAATTCTGATCACTTTTATTGCTATCACAAGGAATGTAAACATCCCTTGAGATAGTAATATATGGTGACAGGTACTCTTTATGGAGGGATGGGACCCCCCCATCCCTCCTTTGCACTTCACAGTATTCAGATCGCCAAAAAAGGTGATTCTGAATACTGTCATTTTTTTTAAATTGGCGCCGTTAGCCGCCGAGTAAACCGGAAGTGACGTTGTGACGACGCTACCGGAATTTGCCGAAGGAGACCCGATCGGAGCCGATTCCGGCTTCTGTCAGGTCTCCTTCTAGCCGGCGGAAGCGCCGGATTGTCGCTCCAGTCTCCCCGGTGGGACGGGAGGCCGGAGAAGAGTGGCGGAAGGCGGTGGGAGGGGGGGGGATGTCATTATCCCCAGATAGCCGACCGTCCACTCTAAAAAACGATACCGGGACACATGGGCGTCCACAGAAGTTTTTTCAGGGGGGGGCATCATTTTAAGGTCACCCATTCTCTGCCCCTTTTTGACAATGTCGTTATCACATTATCACAGTCAGAGACCGCAGTCATTGTACAGGAAACGGCCAGAGACTGCAGACATAGTACAGGAGACAATCAGAGACTGCAGACATGGTACAGGACATGGTCAGAGACTGCAGACATGGTACAAAAGTTGGTCAGAGACTGCAGACATGATACAAAAGATGGTCAGAGACTGCAGACATAGTACAGGAGACGGTCAGAGACTGCAGACATGGTACAGGAGACATCAGAGACTGCAGACATGATACAGGAGATGGTCAGAGAGTGTGGACATGGTACAGGAGATGGTCAGAGACTGCAGACATGGTACAAGAGATGGTCAGAGACTGCAGAGATGGTACAGGAGATGGTCAGAGACTGCGGACATGGTACAGGAGATGGTCAGAGACTGCGGACATGGTACAAGAGACGGTCAGAGACTGCAGACATGGTACAAGAGATGGTCAGAGACTGCAGACATAGTACAGGAGACGGTCAGAGACTGCAGACATGGTACAGGAGATGGTCAGAGACTGCAGACATGGTACAGGAGACGGTCAGAGACTGCGGACATACTACAGGAGACGGTCAGAGACTGCGGACATAGCACAAGAGATAATCAGAGACTGCATACATGGCTCAAGAGGATAAGGACCTAGTGGGTAAACCCAGGTTCCAGGGGGGGCAACTGCCCCCCCTTGCCCCTACCTGCGGACGCCCATGCCGGGACATAGACTGCAACCGTAGGCTATGTCCCGGTACAGCCACTCAAATCCAGCCGCTGCCTATTTACGGCGCTGGTCGGGAAGTGGTTAAAAATCTGTATTCCCCAGCTTGGATTTTGCCGCTCCCCTACACTGGCGCCCTAGGAAGCTGCCTAACCCGCCTATTGCTAGAGCCAGCTCTGTTCTTACATCAGATCCGATCAGATCAAGACTTGGGGGAAAAGCCAGCTCTTAAATGGCAAGGCTGCGGCGGTCTGGATAGGACAGTAACTCGGTCCGCATCCGGACCATGGTCCACCATTTAGTGATGCCTGGTATATACAGTATATTTGCTCCTGATGGTCTATCTCATTTCTGGCCCTAAAATGCCAGGAGAGTACAAATACCCCCAAATGACACTTGTTTGGAAAGTAGACTGTCCAAGGTATTTAGTAAGAGGCATGGCAAATTTTTTGAAGTTAGTGTACAGCGTTATCCTATAACTGGTGTGGCGGTGAACAGGGACACTGACTGGCAGGGGGGTACAGGGAGTACTCCTGTGTGGGGCCCAAGCGTCTCAAGGGGACCGGCCTCGGGCCCGCTCCCCGCACATGAAAAAAGCTGTCACCTGCGCTGCGAGCTGAGGCAGAGAGGGTGCGCCGGCACAGCCCATACTGATGTGCCCAGGCTGCTGTGGTGAAGGAAGGGGGTGGGCGGAGGCAGAGAGCAGACTGGGCACCGCCATCTGTAACAATTAAAAGAATAAAAACTTTCCCCAGCCAAGCGGACTCCTTCCTCATTTTTGGGTGCCGGGCGGTGCGCAGTGATCGGCCGTATCACAAGTACATGACAGTTCCCGTCTGCGGATTGATATAGAAGAGAAGAGACGGGAACTGTCATGTACTTGTTGTGATACGGCAGATCATGGCGCCCCGCCCCCCCCCCTCTGCCTCAGCATGTGGCGCAGGTGAGTTTTTTTATTTCATGTGAGGGGAGGCGTGCCTGGCGCCCGGCTCCAGCAGCCCAGACCCCAGGACCAGCAGCCTTGACCAGCAGCCAGCCCCCCAGCCCCGACACCAGTAACCAGGCCCCAGCAGCCAGACCCCCGGCCCCAGGACCAGTAAGCAGGCCCCAGCAGCCAGACCCCCGGCCCCAGAACCAGTAGCCAGAAACCCGGCCCCAGGACCAGTAGCCAGACCCCGGTCCCGGGACCAGTAGCCAGGCCCCAGCAGCAAGAACCCCGGCCCCAGGACCAGTAGCAAGGGCCCAGCAGCCAGACGCCCGGCCCCAGGACCAATAGCTAGGGCCCAGCAGTCAGACCGCCTGCCCCTGGACCAGTAACCAGGCACAAGCAGCCAAACCCCGGCCCCAGGACCAGTAGCCAGGCCCCCAGGACCAGTAGCCAGACCCCCAGCCCCAGGACCAGTAGCCAGTCCCCAGCAGCCAGACCACTGGCCCCAGGACTAGTAGCCAGGCCCCAGAAGCCAGACCCCGGGACCAGTAGCCAGGGCCCAGTAGCCAGACCGCCAACCCCAGGACCAGTAACCAGGCACCAGCAGCCAAACCCCGGCCCCAGGACCAGTAGCCAGACCCCCAGGACCAGTAGCCAGACCCCCGGGCCCAGGACCAGTAGCCAGTCACCAGCCACCAGACCCCTGGCCCCAGGACCAGTAGCCAGGGCCCAGTAGCCTGACCCCTGGCCCCAGGACTAGTAGCCAGGCCCCAGCAGCCAGACCCCAGGACAAGTAGCCAGGGCCCAGCAGCCAGACCCCCGGCCCCAGGACCAGTAGCCGGTCCCCAGCAGCCAGACCCCTGGCCCCTGGACCAGTAGCCAGGCCCCAGCAGCCAGACCCCTGGCCCCAGGACCAGTAGCCAGGCCCCAGCAGCCAGAACCCAGGACCAGCAACCAGGCCCCAGCAGCCAGACCCCAGGCCCAGCAGCCAGACCCCAGGCCCATCAGCCTAGGACCTAGCAGCCAGACTCTTGGCCCCAGCAGCCAGATCCCAGGACCAGGAGCCCAGCCCCAGAAGCCAGGCCCCAGCCCCAAAAGCCAGGCCCCAGGACCAGCAGCCAGCACCAGGAGGACCAGCAACCAGCCCTAGTACCCATTATTTAAGGTAAGGGAAGTCTTCTAGGGTTGGGCATCAAAGTACTATTAATAAAATATTGTTTATTGGGAAAATATACTGGGGGGGTGGGGTCAGGCCGGGGGGTGGCAGGCCTGAAGCTGTGTAAGGGGCCCCAGCATTTCTGATTGCTACCCCGCTGACTGCTGATAATATGTTAAAAAAAATGTTTAATTCAATTTTTCAGGCATTTTTCATTTTTGTTTTTTTGTTAATTTTTTTTTTTATTTTTATACTTTCATCAGAGTAGTTCCACTGATACCCAAGGCTGACTTTAACGCAAGGCAAAAGGGGCAGCTGCCCCAGGCCCAGTCATTGTTGTGGGGCTCAAAGCAGCTGCTCTTTGAGCCCACACAGCCCACAAACAGTTCATAAGTGGGTTCAGGAGGGCCACAGAAAATGTTTTCCCAGGGTCCAATCAATATTAGAGACGGCCCTGATTATACCAACAATGGGACACAATTCCTTCCAATGACAACAACGATGGGGCACTATTCCTCTCACTGATACCAATGATGGGGCGCTATTCCTCCCACTGACACCAACAATGTAAAACACAATTTCTCCCAATGACACCAACGATGGGGCACAATTCCTCCCAATGACACCAATGATGGGGCACTGTTCCTCCCACTGATACCAATGATGGGGCACTATTCCTCCCACTGACACCAATGATGGGACACAATTCCTCCCAATGACACCAACGATGGGACACAATTCCTCCCAATGACACCAATGATGGGGCACTATTCCTCCCACTGATACCAATGATGGGACACTATTCCTCCCACTGACACCAATAATGGGGCACTATTCCTCCCACTGACACCAATGATGGGGCACTATTCCTCCCACTGATAAAAATGATGGGACACTATTCCTCCCACTGATACCAATGATGGGACACTATTCCTCCCACTGACACCAATGATGGGGCAGTAGTAACCACAGTCACCCTCCTTATCACAGGGTAGTAACCA
>BLSH010440972.1:2895-43325 GCA_018402905.1 Glandirana rugosa
CATCTTCTCCGAAGGAAGACCCTAGTGTCGGTACGTCTGGTTAAACTACGTCACTCACCGAATACCAGAATCGTGACTGTCCGACTGGGGGGGTGGGGAAGTTGGAGACGTCGTTACGACCGTCGTGAGCATACAGATAAAGGGTTTATGTTGGAGACCTAGACTACGACTCGTGTACGTGAGTTGAATGAACCAGCTGGTACCACTCCGGACAAGACTCACATTGGACAGGACAATTTGGCGACATACCAGAACCGGTGGTACGAAGTCGAGTCAAAGTCGCAGAGTCGTTAGAAAAATATCGGATTTGGTGGAAATACATCTCATTGTTAAAAATAAAAGTCTAGGAATCTCAAGAAACGGTACTCCACGGTACAATTTGAAGGTCACTTGTCATACAGCGGCGGTGATCAAATACCACCAAAAGAAAGCTCTGTTTGTGGGAAAAAAAGGACGCAAATTTTGTTTGGGTACAACGTCGCACGACCGCGCAATTGTCAGTTAAAGCGACATACTGTTCACTGGAAGTTTAACATGGCACCTCATGGCAAAGAACTCTAAGGATCTGAAAATAAAAATTGTTACTCTACATAAAGGTGGTTTAGGCTATAAAAAGATTGCTGAGACGCTGAAACTGAGCTGAAGCATGGTGGCCAAGACCATACAGCGGTTTAACAGGACAGGTTACACTCAGAACAGGCCTCACCATGGTCGACCAAGTAAGTTGAGTGCATGTGCTCAGCATCAGATCCAGAGGTTGTATTTGGGAAATAGACATACGAGTGCTGCCAGCATTGCTGCAGAGGTTGAAGGGGTGGGGGGGTCAGCCTGTCAGTGCTAAGACCATAAGCCACTCACTGCATCAAATTGGTCTGCATGGCTGTGATCCCAGAAGGAAGCCTCTTCTACAGATGATGCACAAGAAAGCCTGCAAACAGTTTGTTGAAGACAAGCAGACTAAGGTCATGGATTACTGGAACCGTGTCCTGTGGTCTGATGAGACAAAGATAAACTTATTTGGTTCAGATGGTGTCAAGTGTGTGTGGCGGCAACCAGGTGAGGAGTACAAAGACAAGTGTGTCTTGCCTAGTCAAGCATGGTGGTGGGAATGTCATGGTCTGGGGCTGCATGAGTTCTGCCGGCACTGGGGAGCTACAGTTCATTGAGGGAACCATGAATGCAAACATGTACTGTGACATACTGAAGCAGAGCATGAGCCCCTCCCTTCGGAGACTGTGACGCATGATAACGACCCCAAACACACCTCCAAGATGACCACTGCCTTGCTAAAGAAGCTAAGGGTAAAGGTGATGGACTGGCCAAGCATGTCTCCAGGCCTAAACCCTGTTGAGCATCTGTGGGGCATCCTCAAACAGAAGGTGGAGGAACACAAGGTCTCTAACATCCACCAGCACTGTGATGTTATCATGGAGGAGTGGAAGAGGACTCCAGTGGCAACCTGGTAAACTCAATGCCCAAGAGGGTTAAGGCAGTGCTGGAAAATAATGGTGGCCACACAAAATATTGACCATTTGGGCCCGATTTGGACATTTTAACTTAGGGGTGTACTCACTTTTGTTGCCAGTGGTTTAGACATTAATGGCTGTGTGTTGAGTTATTTTGAGTGGACAGCAAATTTACTCTGTTATACAAGCTGTACACTCATTACTTTACATTGCAGCAAAGTGTCATTTCTTCAGTGTTGTCACATGAAAATATATAATAAAATATTTACAAAAATGTGAGGGGTGTACTCACTTTTGTGAGATACTGTATCATGAGCTGAATGCAAAGATCTGAAACTTTTTCTATGCACACAAAAGGCCTATTCTCTCAAATATTGTTCACAAATAAGCCCAGGTTCACATTGGAGCGATTTGTCATGCAATCGCAAGTCGCAGCCTATTGGCAGCAATGGCACTCTTCCAATCGGTGCGACACCGATTTTTCAGCGCTGCACCAATTTGCAAAAGTAATTCCTGCACTACTTTTGCCGATTTCATGTGCGGCTTCAATAGACATCTGTGCATGAAGCCACACAGATGTCTATCAAGTAGCACCTGAAATCGCGCTGACCTGGCTACTTTGAAATCGCGCAACTTCAAGTAAAGTAGCATCAATGTGAACCAGGGCTAAATCTGTGTTCGTGAGCACTTCTCCTTTGCCGAGATAATCCATCCACCTCACAGGTGTGGCATATCTAGATACTGATTAGACAGCATGATCATTGCACAGGTGTGCCTTATTAGCAACCCAAGACAACTCTTCTGCACCATCAACAGATTATTAAAGCATCACAGTCCCTCCACACTATCTGCTTCAACACAGCTTTGTAACAAATTCCTCGATTTTTTTCTCCTCAAAAATTGACAAAATAAGACACCAAATTCTAACCACACCACATGTTTTATCCACATCATTTCCTGACCCACCTAGCTTCACTGGCTCCTCTCTCTCCCACTTCTCTGTACTTAACTCTTCATCTCGAACTAAATTGGTCTCTAATATGAAATCCTCCACCTGCATACTTGATCCTATTCCCATCCATTCATTTAAATCCTGTTTTAGCTCTCTATGCCCCATCATCCTCAATATCATAAATGACTCCCTTAGCACCGGTTTAGTACCAACAATTCTCAAAACTGCCGACATCACCCCAGTACCAAAAAAACCCAGCATGGCTCTGGACAATTTAAACAACTTTCACCCAATATCTAACTTACCCTTCCTTGCCAAGGTCCTTGAGCGGGCTGTGATATCTCAGTTACATAATCATCTAACTTTAAAGCGTAAAAAACATTCCCCGCTGGGTGATCTATGTACATTGCAAGGATAAACTTTGTTGCAGATTCCTACCTTTTGTTATTCTGAAGAAATCACTGTTTGTTTCTCTGTGCTTCTCTGCTAAGTGGGTTTAATGGGAGTGATTTCATAATTATCAACCAGCTGTGGCAGCAGCAGAGCACTAATGAGGAAATCTTCTGGGCCTGCATCCCTTTAGACGTGCTCCTATTGAAAGTATCTCACCAAAAATGACATTTTTGTTGCAGGGGATGCCTGAAATCTGACTTATCAGATTAGGCAGACTTCTGGGAAAATTGGTGAGCCAATCACACAAACAGGAATTGAGGTTTCTGGGGAGTGGTCAGTACAGAACAACTCCACATATTGCATGGCATTTATGTAACATTACATCGGCTGCAGATTGAAAAGGAAAGGTCATTTTTAATAACTTTCAATTACAATATGACTTGTATCGTAATTGTGGACGCTATATTATTTTTTTTATTTGCTATTTTTTTTCCCCCACGAAAGTGGAGTTACCCTTTAACCACTTCCCTACTGCCGTATGCAGAATGATGGCCGGGAAGTGGTTGAGCTATACTGACTGGATGTCATATGACGTCCAGCAGGACAACATCCTGGCGCGCGCCCAGGGGGGCACGCATCTCGGCGATCGGTCGTGTGGGGGAGGTCACTCTGAAGCGCTTTACTATGTGGTCAGCCGTGACCAATCACGGCTGGTCACAGTGTAAACAGAAAGAGCCATTTATCGGCTTTTCCTGTACTCGGGTCTGTAGACCTGAGTAGAGGAGAGCCGATTGGCTGCTCTCTTGACGGGGGGGTCTGTGATGATGGTTTATCAGCGCAGCCCCCCCCCCCCCTCGGATCACCACCCTAAACCACCAGGGAGCCTGCCCAGGGCTACCAGGGATGTACCCACTCAGGACCACCAGGGAGCCGATCCTGACCACCAGGGAGACCACCCTAGACCACCAGGTAAGGGGCACAGTGCCCAACATAGATGGCACTCAGTGCCACCTTCAAATGTCATCCTAGACCACCAGGGAAATGGCCCCTATCATTGCATTTGTTACCTGCTGCCCACCAGTGCCCCTGTCAGTGCATACCAGTGCCACCTATCAGTGCCCAACAGTGCCACCTATCAGTGCCACCTATGAGTGCCAAGCAGTGCCCATCAGTGCTGCATATCAGTGCTGCTTATCAGTGCCGCCTATCAGTACCCATCATTGCTGCATATAAGTGCCTCATCATCAGTGCCCATCAGTACCACGTCATCAGTGCTGCCTCATCAGTGCCAATCAGTACCACCTCATCAGTGTCCGTCAATGTAGCCTCATCAGTGCCTGTCAGTGATGGAGAAAATGTATTTATTTACAAAGTTTTGTGACAGAAACAGAGAGAGAAACTCTTTTTGCTTTTTCAAATTTTTTGGACTTTTTTATTTGTAGCCCAAAAAATAAAAACTGCAGAGGTGATCAAATACCACCAAAAGAAAGCTCTATTTGTGGGAACAAAATGCTAAAAAATTATGTTTGGGTGCAGCGTCGCATGACCGTGCAATTGTCATTCAAAGCGCAACAGCACTGAAAGCTGAAAATTGGTCTGTAGGAGAAGTGTTCTAAATGCATGGTATTGAAGTGGTTAAATAATCTATTTGAACCTCTCCAATCTAGTTTTAGGCAATTGCACAGCACAGAAACCGCCTTGGTCAAAGTCATGAACGACCTTCTGTTAGCTTCGGATTCCGGGTTACTAACTATTCTTATTCTACTGGATCTTAGTTCTGCCTTTGATACTGTAGAGTAGACCATAATATATTAGTCTCTCACCTTGAGACTATATTTGGAGTCTCGGAATTGGCTCTGAAATGGATAGTCATAGCTCACTGATCGCTGTCACTTTGTTTCTCTTGGTGGATTCCAGTCTGAAGTTGGTCCAGTAAAGTATGGTGTTCCTCAGGGCTCAATCTTGGGTCCCTTGCTTTTTAGCATTTCCATGTTTCCACTTGGACAACTGCTTAGATCAAAACGGGCTCAATTATCTATAACTGGTCTATGTAGTAAGGAGCATTAGAGGGCATCAAATGACAACAAACAGCCAAGGAAAAATCCATGGAAAAAACCAAGCTCTACTTACCAACCAGCTTGAATACATCCAAATGAACCTAACAGTATGCGTTAAAAGCAGGGGATTGGTTACACACATTTGCAAATGCATGCGTAAGCTAGAGGGCCCCGGCAAGGCTCCCTGCATCCTCCAGACCTATCTCTGACTTGTGAGAGACTCCATAGTGGGAGCGCATGCATTCTAAAGAGATAGATGAAAGCAGGTGGCCTGGAGGTAGCCCAACCCTCCTTAAATGTACAGAAACAAACATAGCACAATGGCTGCAAAAGTGTCAGCACGTTTACCTAACCAAAATCAAGTATACAAGCCACTGCCTCCATCTATAACTGACCTATGTAGTAAGGAGCATTGGAGGGCATCAAATGACAACAAACAGCCAAGGAAAAAACCAAGCTCTACTTACCAACCAGCTTGAAACCATCCAAATGAACCTGTCTAAAGTATCCTCTAGGTCAGGGGTAGGCAACCTGCGGCCCTCCAGCTGCTGTGGAACTAAATTTCCCATGAGGCATTGCAAGGCTGGCAGTTACAATTACTCCCAGAGGCATGATGGGACTTGTAGTTCTGCAACAGCTGGAGGGCCACAGGGTGCCTACCCCTGCTCTAGGTAAAAGCACTGACACCTTTACAGCCATTGTGCTATGTGCTGGGTGTCCAGTGCGTCCCTGTACCTTTAAGGAGGGTTGGGCTACCTCCAGGCCATCTGCCTTCATCTATCTCATCAGAATGCATGTTCTCCCAATGTGGAGTCTCTTATTAGTCAGAGATAGGAACTAGAAGATACAGGGAGCCTTGCCAGGGCCCTATAGCTCAGTGGTTCTCAACCCTGTCCTCAAGAACCCCCGACAGGCCATGTTTTGGGAATTTCTCTTGGATAAAATAGCTGTCCAAAATACCAAGCCATTGCTCCGATTTAAAGCCCCTGTGCAAGATAAAGGAAAACCTGCAAATATGGCCTTTTGGGGGTACTTGAGGACAGGGTTGAGAACCACTGCTTACACATGCATTTGCAAATGTGTGTAACCAATCCCCTGCTTTTAAGGTATACTGTTAGACGGGTTGATTTGGATGGTTTCAAGCTGGTTGGTAAGTAGAGCTTGGTTTTTTCCATGGATTTTTCCTTGGCTGTTTGGGCTCAATTATCACTTCTATGACCATGCCACTCAGATACACATCCACACTAAACCAGATTCTACTTTGGCTCTTCTCTCCTATTTAACTGTATTTGTGATATAAAAACTTGGATGGCCCATAATTTCCTTCAATTAAACTGTGTCAAGACTGAAGTCATGCTTATTGGCAAACTCCATCAATTATGTAAGGCCAGTCCTAATAGTTTATCTATAGATGGCACTGTACTTGAGCTTCAGTCTAAATTGAAAAATCTAGGGGTGATATTTGATGCCAATTTAACCTTTGAGCCATATGTACAAAATGTTATCAGAACATCTGTTTTCCACTTGAGAAACATTGCTCGGCTGCATCCCATGCTATCATACACTGTAGCTGAAAAACTGATGCATACATTTGTGTTCTCCCAAATTGACTACTACAATGCTCTACTTGCTGGTGTACCTAAATCCATTATAAATCGGCTCCAATATGTTCAAAATTCTGCAGCCAGAATCATGACTAGGTCTAGTACAAGTGATCATATTACTGCTATCCTGGAGTCCTTGCACTGGCTACCTGTCAGGTTTTGCATAGACTTTAACCACTTCAGATCTGCGCTATAACTGATTGACAGCTACAATGTGGATCTGAATTGCCGGGAGGCCGTCAATAGACGTCTTCCCCTTTTGAGCGTTCCATGCACGCTCTCGCACGCTGCGTGAGCGTGTCCGCGGGTCGGGCGGACTCTATGTCCGCCGGAGACTCGCAATCCCTTCACAGAGAGCCAGAACGGGGAACCGCCGATGTAAACACGGTGGTTCCCCGCTCTGGGAGGAGGGCATGACAGATCTACTGATCCCTGTGATCAGGATCAGTTAGATCTGTTATGTCCCTGTCAGCCCCGCCCTCACACAGTTATAACACATACAGGGAACACATTTAACCACTTCACTGCCCCCTTAGTGTTAACCCCTTCCCTGCCAATGACATTTATACAGTAATCAGTGTATTTTTTAGATCTGATCGCTGTATAAATGTCATTGGCCCCCAAAAAAACAAAAAAAAAAAACGCAGATCGCCTCCATTACCAGTAAAAAAATAAATAACGCCATAGACCAATGTCCATAGTTTGTAGGCATAATAACTTTTGCGCAACCCAATCAAAATACGTTTATTGCGATTTTTTTTTTTCTTGACCAAAAATATGTAGAAGAATATATAAAATCGGTCTAAACTGATGAATACATTTGTTTTTTTTATTTTTGGATATGTATTGTAGCAAAAAGTAAAAAAAGAAAAAAAAAGAAAAAAGATTTTTATTAAAAAAAAAAACTTACCGTAAAATCCTTTTCTCTGAGTTCATTGACAGACGCAGCCCTACTTTGACATGTGGGGTTATATGCAGATCCTACTAGGAGTTAACTAGGCAAAAAGAAAGAAAGCAAGCTGGCCCCTCCTATGGGGCCATCCTCTCTCTCTCCCCCCCATATAACCCTCCTGCTCTTCTCAGCATATCAGTTCGTAACAAGCCGTACAAACACAACGCAGAGGGGTGGGTGCTGCGTCTGTCAGTGAACTCAGAGAAAAGGATTTTACAGTAAGTTTTAATAAAATCCCTTTTTCTCTTACGTTCACTGACAGACGCAGCCCTTCTTTGACGTGGGGATGTCCCAAAGCTGTGTCATAAAAGAGGGGTAGGTAAACAACAACTGTAACCAACAGAAACCTCTTAGGAGGCGCCAGCCGCGCCTACACTGCCGCCTGTAAAACTTTACGGCCAAAAGCAGCATCCGAGGATGCTGACACATCAACTTTATAAAACTTAGTAAACGTGGCACCGAGGCCCAAGTGGCCGCCTTGCACACCTATGACACCGAAGCCTGGTGTCTGAAAGCCCAGGAAGTGCTAACAGCCCTGGTAGAATGAGCCGTGACTGGGAAAGGGGGTACTTTGCCCCGAACAGAATACGCATGGGTCACGGTCTGTCTGATCCAACGGGAAACAGTATCCGACGAGGCCGCCATGCCTTTGCGCGGACCCTCCGTCAGCACAACAAAGGAAGAACAATATCTTCATTAATGTGAAAAGAAGAAAAAATGAAGGTGACGGGCGCAAGACCGCCTTGTCCTTGTGCATGACCAAGTAAGGAGACTTGCAGGACAGCGCTAACTCAGACACCCGCCTAGCGGATGTAATAGCCACCAAGAAAGCCACTTTCTGCGACAATTGTAAGGGAATATCCCTGATCTTCTTCTATGGTGGCTTCTGCAGCACAGAAAGCACCAGATTCAAATCCCACGGTGCCATCAGCGACCGTACCTGAGGAGCCACATGGCGCACACCTTGTACAAATGTACGAATCAACGAATGTGACGCCAAAGGCTGCTGAAAGAGAATCGCCAGAGCCGAAATCTGACCCTTGAGAGTACTCAAAGCCAATTTTTTATCCAGGCCTTGCTGTAAAAAAAAGTCAGGACCCTGGACACAACATAAGAGCGGGGATTCCAACCCCCCGCCTCACACCAGGCAATATAAGCCTTCCAACATAGTGGGGATCATTGATTCAGCGACACCCCGATCCCTCAGCACCTGGGACTCAATAGCCAAGCCGTCAAAGCCAGCGAGGGTAAAGCAAGGTGCAAGATGGGTCCCCGAGACAACAGATCTTTGCACAGTGGAAGACGCCAGGGAGCATCTGCCACCATTCGCACCACGTCGGCGTACCACGGACGCCGAGGCCAATCCAGAGCCACCAGGATCAACGGAATCCCCTCCGCTTCCACCCTGCGCAGTAACCGCGGTAGAAGCTTGATGGGAGGATAGGCATACAGAAAGACAGTACCGACCCCAAGGTGCCACCAGTGCGTCCGTGGCGACCGCCAACGGATCTCTCGTCCTGCACACAAAGTTTTTCACTTTGTGGTTGAAACGAGACGCCATGAGGTCCACATCTGGCGTGCCCCACATGAGGTCCAAATCTGGCTGAACACTTCTGGATGTAGGGACCATTCCCCCTGATCCAGTGTCTGGCGACTGAGAAAGTCCGCCTGCCAATTTTCTACGCCCGGAATGTAAATTGCGGAGATTGCCAGCACGTGAAGTTCTGCTCATCGCAGAATGAGAGCTGCTTCCGCAGCTGCTCGTTCTGCCCTGATGGTTCACAAACGCCACTGCCGTGGCATTGTCCGACTGAACCCGAACTGGGAGATCATGCAATCTCTCCGACCAGTGGGAGAGACAGAGTCTGATCGCGCTCAGGTCCAGCACATTGATCGGAAGGCGAGCTTCCTGCGCTGACCAACGTCCCTGTGCAGACAACTGTCCCAGGACTCCGCCCCCCCCCAGCCCGATAGTCACGACGGACACCAGCTTATCGACCAAGTCAGGGGAAGAAAGGACTTCCCCAACGAAAGGGCCAGGGCCCGAAGCCACCATGTCAACGACCCTCTGGTCTGAGAATCCAACATGATTACCTGGTCCAGGGACAGTGGGGACTTGTCCCACCGAGACAGAATCGCTCGCTGGAGTAGCAGAGTGTGGCTCTGGGCGTAAGGGACCGCCTCGAAGGCTGAAATCATGAGCCCCAACACCCACATACAAAACCGTAAGGAAGACCACTGGTGTGACAGCAGGGTTCGCACCGCTGCTTGCAGGGTCAGTAACTTGGCCGGAGGCAGGAACACCTTCGCCTGTGCCGTGTCCAGGATCAGGCCCAGATATTCCAGGCGACAGGACGGTGTCAATGTTGACTTCTGCAGATTGATCAGCCAGCCGAAGTCCTGTAACGAGGCCATGGTGATAGCCACGTTCTCCTCCAGAGCCGAAGCAGACTTCGCTCTGGGGTAGGTCGTCGAGGTACGCTACCACCACAATGCCCCTCTGCTGCAATAGCGCCAGGACTGGGGCTACTAGCTTGGTGAACACCCGGGGAGCCGAGGCCAGCCCAAAAGGGAAGTGCCACAAACTGGTAGTGAAGATCTCCCACCACAAAGCGCAGAATGTGCTGGTGTCGGGGACAAATGGGGACGTGGAGATACGTGTCCCCGATGTTCAGAGACGCCATGTATTCCCCTTGGTGCAGGGCGGCCACGACCGAATGGATGGACCCCATCCGAAATTTTCACGCTCTCACAAAGTGGTTTAGCGCCTTTAGGTCCAGAACTGGCCTGACCCTCCCCCTTTTTTGGAGACCACAAATAGTTTGAGTAGAAACCATGAAACCTCTCCAACTGAGGTACTGGCACGATCACCCCCTGGTCAGAGAGTGCCTGAACAGCCCTTAAGGAGGGCCTCTCGATGCCCCTGAGGGAGTCTCAAATTCGATGGGAAGAACCTGTCTGGGGTAGAGTGCTGAACTCTATCCTGTACCCGGAGGACACCACTTCCTGCACCCAACGGTCGGAAATGCGGGCAGTCCACCTGTCTGCGAACCCCAGAAGACGTCCCCCCACCTGATGGTCTGGTAGGGGCAACCCATCATGCAGAGGAGGGCTTGTCCTCTGTATTTTCATTCTTGCGTTGCCAAGGACGGTTCCCGGCCCCTGCGCCAGGCTTGCCGGGCCTCGAGCCCTTGCCTGCTGTACCAGGGGCACGAAAAAACCCTCTTCTGACCCAAAGAGACAGGCCCTTGCTTGCGGCTAAACTCCCGCCGTCTGGGCTCCGGAAAGAAGGTACTCTTCCCACCAGTGAAATCCTTGATTTCATCCAACTGTGGCCCAAAGAGACGGCCACCCTGAAAGGGAAGATCCGCAAGACCTTTTTTAGACGCGTGGTCACCCGACCACGACCGTAACCAGAGAACTCGTCTGATAATGACTGCAAAAACAGACATCTTAGACAACATGGGAAGCAGGTCCAGAGCTGCATCACACAGGTACCGAACACCCTGAAACAAATGGTCTGCCTTTTGTGACGCTTCCAGCCTCCTGCCGCAGTCCAAATCATCTCGCAGCTCTGCCATACCATCAGACAAATATTGCGCCGCCATGGCAGACGCTAGGGCCGGCCGCATGGCCGATCCTGCCAACAGGAAAAGTGCCTTGGACACTGCCTCCGTCCACCTATCGGCTGGGTCCTTAAAAGAGGGGGACCCTTCCAACGGAATGGTCGTCACCTTGTTTAGGCGAGCCACCGGAGGATCCACTGTGGGAGACGCCCACTTCTTTACGAAACTATCCTCAAAAGGATAGCGTATAGCGAAGCGTTTAGGCAGGGCGAAGGAATTCTGCGGACGCTGCCATTCCCGATAGACCAGGTGGTCAAAAAATGTATCATAGGGATAAGTCTTAGGCGACCTAGCAGACCCGCAAATCCCCTGCCTGGTCCAGTCGCAAGGACGCACAGATACCAGATATCAGTGCGGATACCAGCGCTTTTTCACACGCAACTGAGGCCCCCTGGTCCTCTTCATTGTCTGTGGGTACAAGCTCACCCTCTGAGAGCTCCACGGGGGTCCCTGTGACCCCCGAAGCCATTTCTGGTTCAGAATCGTCCCCAGAGGAACAAGGGGGAGGTGGGCGTTTTTTAGGGGCATTGCTCGGCCCCACCCGGGGAAGAAATTCCCAAAACACTGCCCTCAACTGATCCAAGGACACCAGTGCGCCCAGCGCAGGCTGCGCTGCCGCCGACTCCTCCTCAGAAGGTCCTGCAGGATCATCTGCCATCGCACCACCGAAAATGACAGTCAAATTTTGCAAAGAAAAATGCACTGACACCCCCACTATGCAGCCCCTCAGAACGCCAGGGAGATCCCAGGACGACTGCACCCACCGCTACCGCACCCCAGGGAAGGCCCAGCCATACCTGCTGTTTTGTGCCACAGAGCTGCCCCAGCAGGAGTGCATATACTAGGACCGCCAGAAGAAGCGCCGTTTGTGTGCAGCCACGCTGTCCCACTGAAAAGGAGAGTAAAAGGGCAGCAGCACATTTTACACTGCTTCAGGGACATCCAATATGGCCACCGAGATCATCCACAAGAGGCCAAAAGCCTGTGCATAGGCGCGACTACAGGAAAATGGCCGCCACTGGCACAGCAAAATGGCGGCGATCTGCCACAAAATGGCGGTTTTTGAGCAGGGTGCGGAGCGGAGGAGGGGGGAAGGGGGGTGAGGCGAGGACACCCAGAGGGACAACAGCCCAGTGACCACCCTCCACCGGTCGGCCTAAAAACGCTACAGTACGCCCAGCGCCCCCCCCGCACCCCAGGGGGGGAAGAGGGGGGGTCACTCACCA
Organism: Glandirana rugosa; assembly: GCA_018402905.1. Taxonomy (NCBI): domain Eukaryota; kingdom Metazoa; phylum Chordata; class Amphibia; order Anura; family Ranidae; genus Glandirana; species Glandirana rugosa. The sequence continues at coordinate 15,172 of BLSH010440972.1, forward strand.
CTCCGACGGGCATAGCGGGTAGCCATCCGGTTGCAGACCTTCCTCCCCATCCGGAAAGGGATGCTGCAGGCCAAGCCCCTGGACAGGCACCGAGTCCGGTCACTGGGTGTAAGTGGGGGTCACGGAACGGGCACGATGCGGCGGCTCCCGCCTCAGCATAGGACTAGCTCGCAGCGGTAGGCCATGCTGGGGAGTATGCAGGATGCTAGAAATCCTCTGCCCCAGCCGGCTTCTTGATAGCAGTCTTCATCAGATAGCTTGAGAAAAGAAAAAAGCGGTAGCAGAAAAATCTAACCAGGGAGAGGGAGAGGGAGAGGGAGAGAGAACGGCCCCCTGGGAGGGGCCAGCTTGCTTTCTTTCTGCCTAGTTAACTCCTAGTAGGATCTGCATATAACCCCACATGTCAAAGAAGGGCTGCGTCTGTCAGTGAACGTAACAGACAATTGTTCTTTTTTCAAAATTGACGCTCTTTTTTTTGTTTACAGCGCAAAAAATAAAGACCACAGAGGTAATCAAATACCACCAAAACAAAGCTCTATTTGTGGGAAAAAAAAAGGACGTCAATTTTATTTGGGCAATACGTTGCACAACCGCGCAATTGTCATTTAAAGAGAGACAGCGCTGAAAACTGAAAATTTGTCTGGGCAGGAGGGGGGGTTAGTGCCCAGTAAGCAAATGATTAAGATCCTCTTGCTCACTTACAAGGCTTTTCAAGGCTTAGCACCCCATTATCTCTCTGAACTTTTTTCAACTTACTCCCCCCCTTCTAACCTCCGCTCCTCAAATTCTGGTTTACGATGTGTGTCCCCTACTCACCTACACTCAGTCGGGGACCGCGCCTTCTCCTGATATGCTCCAAAACTCTGGAATTCACTTCCTAAGAATGTCAGAGTCATCTTCTCTAAACTCATTAAAATCAAATCTAAAAACGTTTTTCTTTAGTCAAGCTTCCACTTAATTGTCCCTTTTTCTCTAATGTTATCCTGTGTATTTCTGTGAAATCCTGTGTATTTCTTGTGTTTTCCTTGTAAAGCGCTTTGAGAAGTCACCTTTAAAAAGGCACTGTATAAAATAAAGTTTATCATTAGGCTGGCCACAATAAAAGGCCACTCTAAAATGTGCAGTTTTATCACACAGCACAATGCCACAGATGTCACAAGTTTTGAGGGAGCGTGCAATTGGCATGCTGATGCAGGAATGTCCACCATAGCGGTTGCCCTTCAATTGAATGTTCATTTCTCTACCATAAGCGGTCTCCAAAGGCATTTCAGAGAATTTGGCAGAACATCCAACCGACCTCACAACCGCAGACCATGTGTAACCACACCAGCCCAGGATCTCCACATCCAGCATCTTCACCTCCAAGATCATCTGAGACCAGCCACCCGGACAGCTGCTGCAACAATCGGTTTGCATAACCAAAGTATTTCTGCGCAAACTGTCAGAACCCGTCTCAGGGAAGCTCATCTGCATGCTGGTCGCCCCTCATCGGGGTCTCGACCTGACTGCAGTTCGTCGTCATAACCGACTTGAGTGGGCAAATGCTCACATTTGATTGGAGTCTGGCACTTTGAATCCCAGTTTTCACTGTACAGGGCAGATGGCAGACAGATGTCTCTGAAATCGCACCTAAAATCAGGACTGACATGCAGGAATGAAATGGTGCGAGTTAAGCTGAACTCACATGATTTAATTCCTGCAGTCAGTGTGAACCAGGGCTTAGAAAGATTTGTGAATATTTGAGAGGAATAGGCCTTTTGTGTACATAGAAAAAGTCATAGATCTTTCAGTTCAGCTCATGATAAATAGGGGCAAACACAAAAGTTTTGTGTTTATAATTTTGCACAATGTATATGGGTACAGTGTAGCATGACTCCGCAATTGTCATTCAAAGTGAGACAGCGCTGAAAGCTGAAAATTGGCCTGGGCAGGAAGGGGGTTTAAGTGCCCAGTAAGCAAGTGGTTAAAAACAAAAATGATACAACTGCTCCCATTTCCAATGTAAGTGTTATTTTTGTCTATAGAGGTCCCTGACTGTATTTATAGGCAGCTATGCTATCAGTCCCTGCACACTGAAGCGAATGCCAATAGTCAGTTCCCGTCTTCTCTTCCTGGTTATGTTGACTGCCCCGTGCATGAAATTACACAGATGCCCATTTATTAGTTGCACACTGTCCTCTACTTTTGTTTCTATGGTAGCACTAGAAAGCCGCTATAGCAAGATCACTTTTTGTTAGTAAAGTTCTGTTTTCATGGAACCATAGCAGTAGTGGCCCTGGTATGCGAACAAACCCTTGGATGTTTTCTCAACCATACTTTGTACTAGTGGGATCTTATGCACGGTTTTGTCAAGCCTATTTTTAATGCTGGTGGTGGCTTAGATGACCCCTTAAGTAGGCATCCACACATTCCTTAAATGGTGTGTTGGCAGGAAAAGAATTAGCGCTGCATACAGGAATGCAGGAGTGATACAAAGTTCTATGTATTTCCAAATAATGCTTTACAAAAAGATTCTGGGCTTCATGGTGTTTATTTGGCTCAACATCTTTTTTTCTGCAAAAAGTATGACACATCACTTGTAGAATCTACCATTTAAAGCGGTAGTAAACCCATGCATTTAACAGGTTAAAAACCAGTCACATTTCCGGCATGTGCCGGAAATGTAACACTCCCATTGGTTGTGCTCCAAACCAAACTGTCAAAGCATCGAATGGCGGGCGTCATAGCTGATCACATGTGCAGCATCATGGCAATTGTAGATTAAACAGAGGCAAAGATGGCAGCTGCCTTGGCTGAAAATGATAGGAGGGTTTACTACCACTTTAAGAATGGCTTTGCTTTAGATGTGTTCCTGTTTTAACTGAAAATGCAACTATTTAATGGACAGTAAGGTCTACGTTAACCGACAATTTTTCAGTCTGCAGAAAACACAATTGCCCAGTAATTGCAAAGAGGAAACTATTGGAAATCCATTTATGAAGTCGAAATCCTCACTTTACTGCATATTTTCCCAATGAATTTGGCTTATATTTTAATCTTCCGAGGCCAGCAGCCTGGCTCCCCATTCAAGCAGAGACCAAAATAGTCTTTCTTGCATATTTTTTTCTTTATTATTAAAAATAAAAAAAGTCATATTCCAATGCAAAGAAAGATGTACACACAATGCAAATGTACAAATACTATAAAAAGTACAAGTCTTTTTCTGCAAACACTGATGTTAGTAACACTTAATTCCAGGCAGTGAAAAGATTTCCAAGCAGTGAGTACCAAAAGCATGATGGGTACACAAGCACTGTGCCCTTTATTTCTGCCTTGTTTTTTCCCCTTGGTACCTCCTTCTTAATTCGGCTTTTCTACTCAAGTTGCTCTAGATTTAAATTTGCATCAGACACTAGAGCACACAAAGAACAGCTATTTTTAAAAGCAGTGCTAGAAAAGAATTTTAATTTTGGGTGTTCAGCACAACAAACTGTCTTTTTTTCCTATAGATTAAAGCAGAAATATACACTCTCAAAAATCGTTAAAGTGGTTCTAAAAGCTGAAGGGTTTTTACCTTAACCACTTGCCGACTGCCTCGCGTACCTTGACTGCGGCAGTGTGGCTTCGCTGCACAAATTGCGGGCGAGCACATGCCACTGTCAGCGCGCCCCTTGAGCGTGCCCGAAGGTCGGGCGGACTCTATGTCCAGCAGCGACCCGCGATCGCCTGTTAGAGAGGCAGAACAGGGAACCGCCGATGCCGCCGTTCTGTCAGGGGACATATGACAGATCTCCTGATCCCTGTGATCGGGATCAGTTAGATCTGTCATGTCCCTGCCAACCCAGCCCCCATACAGTTAGAACACAGTCAGGAAAAACAGTTAACCCCTTGATCGCCCCCTTAGTGTTAACCCCTTCCCTGCCAGTGACATTTACACAGTAATCAGTGGCTATTTTTAGCTCTGATCGCTGTTTAAATGTCCTTGGTCCCAAAAAAAGTGTCAAAATGTGTCCGACATGTCTGCCGCAATATCACAGTCCCGCTAAAAATCACAGATCGCCACCTTTACTAGAAAAAAAATAAAAATGCCATAAATCAATTCTCATAGTTTGTAGACTCTAAAACTCTTGCGCAAAATCAATCAATATACACTAATTGCAAATTTGTTTTTTTTACCAAAAATATGAGGAAGAATACATATTGTCCTAAACCGATGAATAAATATATATATATTTTTTTGGATATGCATTATAGCAAAAAGTAACAAATATTTTTTTTTTCAAAATTGTCGCCCTTTGTTTATAGTGCATAAAATAAAGAATGCAGAGGTGAATAAATACCACCAAAAGAAAGCTCTATTTGTGGAAAAAAAATAAAAAAGGGCGTCAATTTTGTTTGGGTACACCGTCGCACGATCGTGCAATTGTCCGTTCAGGAGACGCAATGACGAATCTCAAAAAGTGCTCTGGTCAGGAAGGGGACAAATCCTTTTCGGGGCTGAAGCGGTTAAAGTGGTCGTAAACCCCATTCATGAAATCTGACATGGGCACATATCTGTAGTGTTTTTCTATCTCTCTCCAAAGCTCTAAGTAAGGTCTTTCTCCTGTTCCATTCCTCTGTTAACAGCATGATCACTTCTGACAAATTTTTGGGCACAGGAGCTGAAAATTTGTGTTGGGGAGGGGACTTAGGAGGCAGATAAACAGAGAGCTTGTCTATTCACAGCACAGCTCTGCATGTTCCTTTCCTCCTCTGCCTATGTGGAGGGGGGGTGCCTTTCCTCCAATCAGCTCACACACAGTGTATGCCCAGGCTCCCCTTCCACTACTGAAAGAGGAAACAAAATTTGAATGTGCATTTTCTGAAGAATGTAGAAAGCTGAAGACCACAGATGTAAATGTAAAACTTACGTAGGAGGATTTATTTAATCTCTGTGTATTATCTGAGGCTATTCACTTCACTGGGTATATGTGAGGGTTTACATCCACTTTAATGCATTCTCTGCATTAAAGGAGATGTAAAGGTAGAAGGTTTTTATCTTAATGCATTCTATGCATTAAGATAAAAAACCTTGTGTGCAGCAGCCCCCCCCCCCAGCACCCCCTAATCACTTACCTGAGCCCCATCTATCTCCAGCGTTGTCCATGAATGTCTAAGCTGTCCGGAACACTCCTCCAGATTGATTGAGACAGCAGTGGTGCCATTGGCTCCTGCAACTATCAATCAAAGTCAGCCAGCTAAACAGGGGAGAGAGGGGGCAGGACTAGTTTGGAGCTGAACGTCTGAATGAATACACAAAGCTCTGACTCAGCTCGGATGTCCCCATAGGAAACTGCTGGCTGAGAGGCACTCAACAGGAGGGAGGGGCCAAGAGCAGCAAAGAGGGACCCAAGAAGAGGAGGATCCGGGCTGCTCTGTGCAAAACCAACTGCACAGAGGAGGCAAGTATAACATTTTTATTTTTTTTTTAACAAAGAGACTTTACAATCACTTTAACCACTTAAGGACCAGATGGATATCCCACTCTAGGACCAGAGCACTTTTTGCGATTCGGTACTGCGTCACTTTAACTGACAATTGCGCAGCCATGCGACCTTGTACCCAAAATAAATGGATGTCCTTTTTTCCCCATAAATAGAGCTTTCGTTTGGTGGTATTTTTTTTTTACATTTTTGATGCTCTTTTGAGACAAATGAGATTTATACAGCGATCAGAAATTTAAATCTCCACTGATTACTGTGTATATGTCATTGCCAGGGAAGGAGTTAACCTGCAGGGGGCGATCTACGGGCTAACTGTGTTCCCTAGGAGTGTTCTAAGAGATCCAACTAATCCAAGTGACAGGGATCAGTAGATCTCTTACATGTCGCCTGACAGAGCGAGGAACTGCCGTGTTTACATCGGCAGTTCCCAGTTTTCCTTCTGTGCCAGGCAATCGCGGGTCGCCAGCGGACATCAAGTGCTGCTGGAAAGTGCAGCGCCTCCGCACGTGTGAGCTGCCGTTTATAGATGGCGATTCATGCTACAGCGCTGCCCCCAGACGACGTCTATTAGGGCGAAATGCGTCGGTCACTGCTGACACTGGATTGCTGAGTTTGAATTCATATCCAGACTCATTGTTTTTACATGCAAGCTTGTGGAAATTTTTTACCTTCAATAAAATTTGTCCCTCTTAACTGAGGTTTTTTTTCTCTTCTTTTTATATCCCTGACGTGGATTTGGCCTATCTGGTATCTCCTCCTGGGTGACCCCATTGAGGATCACCTTCCCTGGACCGAACGGAAGGACGAACAGAGGGACACAGGACAAGGGACTCCCGGGACCTGTGACGACTGGTCTGATCGGCCGTGGATAGTGTGACACGATTCCGGGGAACGAAAGGAGTTGGACCAGAATATATATTCTGGCGTGAATAGATCTACCATCTGGTAAGCCTTGAATTTATTAGGAAGTGGATGACCAAGACCCACCTACCTCTTTACTTCACTTTACCTGTTTTGTGTGGATGTCACATGGAACTATATTTTATATTTTTCCATTTTCCTGCACCTATTTATGAACTGTTTCTGCATTTGAATACACCATGAACGGTTTCTGCATTTGAATACACCTACGACACTTCATGAAGAATTATTACCCTGTGGTTTATATGCCCATTTTTTATTATTGGACTTTTATGCCACCTAGTTCACTCTGGGTAACTCCACTATTTCCATTGATGTATAGTCTGGTTATATAACATGTAATTAGCGGTTATAGAAGCTCGGAAGGGTTCTACATGTTCTTCTGTTTGTTTTGGTTATATATGACCTTTCTAACAATTTCAGGTAGATCACCTTCCTTTTTGATCATAATAGGTTAGCGCCATTCATACTTTATTATTTATGTGATTTTTTGACCTGGGGAGGACCTTTCCTCAACTGCTGTAATGCATCACATTTGCAGCATGCTCGACATTAGAGATCACCAGAGATTTGTTGGACCGCTAATACTTACAGTGCAGCATGCCAGAACTGGATGCACGCTAGCAGTTTCTCAATCAGAAGTAGAACATCGATATTCTGACATTTACAGCCCCAAGAAATCTATAAGTCTTGGAAGTCCCACCATAACCAAAACATTTTTTAAATACATTTGTATAATGGGGGGGGGGGGGGGTTTAGAATCTGTCAGATTTTGAATGCCAGGTCCCTGCTCAGTTTTTGTGCTGATGACTACATGGTAGGGAAGGGAAGTCATTCCAATGGGGGATATAGACAGCAAATAATTTTGGGTAACAGATGACAAAAACTGACAGGTTTTTACTCTTCACCACTCCACTTTTGTCTTGGGGGGGGGGGGGGGAGAGGGACAAAAAACGTTTTGACTTAGGTCAGCTTTAAATACTTGTCTGCAAGTGTAACAGTTTTAATTTGGTCCCTTAAAATAAATATGGTATGAAAGCTTTCCTGTGAGCAGGATAATTGTCAAACTTCTCATGATAAAATTCATGACATAAAATAGCAGCCAATGACTGGTTAAACAGCACAAACATAACCACCAGCCACCATGATGTATGACCCAAGCCAAATAGAAGAGAGATAGATACATAGATCAACAGCTCTGCAAAATAATGTGGACAGGACACCCTCTCAAACCAGTCTCCATTGGGCAGAACGTGGTTCATGGTTACAACTTTTCCTGCAACAAAAACAAAACATACATTAGTAAATTGTGTGCTCGTCTGCTGTAAACAAAGTTGGTCTTGAAAGAAGCACAAATTTCTCTGCAGTCTTATAAATTATTAAGTGTGCGTCTATCATAAGCACCTGAAGGGGGACCCAGATGAATCTCTGGTATAGCATTTCTCAACCTTTTCAGCACAGAGGAACCCTCAAAATAACTTTACGGTCTCAGGGGAACCCTTGCTGAAAGTTACTATATCTACAACTCATGATCCATAGAAACATAGAAAAGGGACGGCAGAAAAATACTGAGTAGTCCATTGAGTCTGCCCCTTTTTATTTTTATATATATATATATATATATGTTTATCCCAAGCATGTTTGAAGCCATTTACTGTTGACTGTCTCACAACCTCTGTTGGTAGTTTATTCCAATCATCAACCACCCTTTCAGTAAAATAATACTGGCAGGGAAGGGGGAGGGGGAGATCAAAGGGGGCTGGGCTGACTGGAGGAGGAGCATGATCATTGCTCCCATATACAGGGAGCATATGATCACACTCCTCTCCCCTGTCAGAACAGAGACCCGTGTGTTTACATACATGAATCCCCGTTCTGTCGCTGTGGGGTCAGGGGGAAGAATGCTCTTCACAATTGTGGTCATTGGGGAGATTTAGCTCCTTTCAGATAACTTAGAAGTTTCCACTGACACCATTGGTCTTTTAAGAGGGGCAGAAACTGCTCATTACTCAAAGAACCCCTAGCAACCCCTGGGAGGAACCCTAGGCTTCCTTGGAACCCTGGTTGAGAAACCCCGCTCTGGTAGCACCATCTTATTCAGGTCCCTGTAGGTGGGTGTCAAAATACAACTTCTGACACTAATCAATCATTAACCCTTTGTAAGTATAGATCAGAAAATGGTTCTGTGTATATACTCAGGCATGTAATTATTTATGTGGTAGGAAGATAAGAAAATTTGCCATCACTATATATGATCTTGCTTTAACCACTTCCAAGCCTTTTCTGGCACTTTTTCGTTTACATGCAACAATCAGTATTTTCTTTTACTAGAAAATTACTTAGAAACCCCAAACATTATATATTTTTTAAAGCCCTAGAGAATAATATTTGTGGGTTTACAATACACATTTTTGAATTTAAATAAAAAAAAACAAAAAAACCCCAAGATGATGTTCCACTGAGTAAATTGATACTGATACTAAGCATGCCTTGCTTTAACAGCTCATGCACAGAGGACGTTTTTACAGCTGCTGTTAGGGGCGTTTTAAATTTTTTTTTTTTTAACTGCCTCTAAATGCCACATCATGTTAGCCTATGTGTCCATGCACACATATGGTCAGAGGCATAAGCATTTAGGGGCAGTATTTAAAAAAAAGCACCCTTTACAGAAGCACACTAATGTTTTTTTACATTTTGGGAAGCTGGGCAGTCTTCTTACATGCAACTTAAACTTCCTGAACCAGACACTCAGAATGGTTTGCCATCTTTCCCCCTCTATAAATGACACATATGACACACTGAGGACTGGAATTATCAAACATGAACATCTACTGCATGTAAGACTTTTAAAAGAATAGGAAACCCATAAACAATACACTTGTCATAGAAAGTGCAGTTTCAGGAAAATGGCCCTGTGATAATATCTGAAAAAGTGAAGTGTCGATAGGAATAGGTTGACGATCTTGGCCACGCGTGCTCACTGTGTGGAGGGGGAGCCAGGGAGCAGGTAGGGTGGACTCAATGTCTGCCGGCTACCTGTGATCGCTCCCCCACAGCGACAGAACAGGGATCCATGTATGTAAACACACGGGTCTCTGTTCTGACAGGGGAGAGGAGTGTGATCATATGCTCCCTGTATATGGGAGCAATGATCATGCTCCTCCTCCAGTCAGCCCAGCCCCCTTTGATCTCCCCCTCCCCTGACAGTGACATTTATACAGTAATCAGTGCATTTTCATAGCACTGATCGCTGTATAAATGCCAATGGTGCCAAAAGTGTCCGACATGTCCGCCACAATGTCGCAGTCCCGCTATAAATCTCAGATCACCGCCATTACTACTAAAAAATAAAAACCCCATAAATGAATTCTCATAGTTCGTAAACGCGGCAACTTTTGCGCAAAACAATCATTACGCCTATTGCGATTTTTTTTTTGTACCAAAAACATGTAGAAGAATATATATTGGCCAAAACTGATGAATAAATCTGTTTTATTTTTAATTATTTTTGGATATGAATTGTTTTTTTTTTTTTACAAAAAATTGTTGCTCTTTGTTTATAGCGCAAAAAAACCCCAGCAGAAGTGATCAAACACCACCAAAAGAAAGCTCTATTTGTAGGAAAAAAAAGGACGTCAATTTTGTTTGGGTACAATGCCGCACGACCGCACAATTGTCAGTTAAAGCAACGCAGTGCAAAAATCACAAAAAATGTCCTGGTCATAAAGGGGGAAATCCTTCAGGGGCTGAAGTGGATAATGTCCATGTGTGCAGCCCACCAGTAACATACTTCTCTTTGACATTTATCTAGCTGTGTTTTATGGGCTTTTTATGGCAGAAAATACTTTTCTTGTGCAATAAAACTGGAGTTAAACTTACCAGTAACTCGATTTCCACTAGTCTTCCAAAAACAGCCAACTGGAGCTCCTCCCCCAGTAAACAGGCAAAGGCAGTCCCTTCAGGCATACAATTTAGTATACCCGAGAACCGAAGGACAGACCTGAAAAACAACATACAGAACCAAGGTCCGAAACTTGGCTGTCCTGGAAGACCACTGGAAATAGTTACCGATAAGTCCAACTCCGCTTTTCCCCAATCGTCTTTCAGGACAGCCCATGAGATAACTGAGAACTTACCCACTTAGAGCAGGACCACTGCTTGAAGGACCTTACACTCAAAAGCCTTACCCTGACTGGTTAGTAGGTCCAACCAACAGTAGCAAATGAATGTGGAAAAAGTGGACCCGATTGCTGCCCTACATATTAGCTCCATGGTGGCACCAGCTCTTTCAGCCCACAATGTGCCTGGGCTCTGGTAAAATGTGCTTTAACCCCCGCAGAAGAATCTCTCTCCATACTTTTGTAGGCTACAAATTTGCTGGTCTAATCCATCTTGCTAGAGTATATTTTGAAGCTTGCTTTTGTTTCTTACTACCTGCGAAGAGGACAATTAAGACCTGATAACAGAAAAAAAACTGGTTGCTTCCAAGTAAGATAGTAAACATCTCCTTACAGCTAAGAAACTACTTTTTCTCCTTGTCGGTTTCAGGATTCTTGCAAAAGGTAGGCAGAACATTGTCCTAAATCCTGTGAAATGATGATGATACCTTTGGCAGGAAACACCGATCTGTTTTCAAACTAATAGAGTCCTTTAAAATGGTTAGACAGGGTTCTCTGACAGATAGGGACTGCAGCTCACTTATCCTGTGAGCAGAAGTGATGGCAACCTAAAACACTGGAGTTTGAAACTCCAAAATTGGCTCGAGTGGAGACTTGCTTATGTCTTATAACACCAAGGATTGGTCCCATCTTGGGCACCATTTGATCCAATCGTAGCCAGCCTCTTCCGTGATAAAGCCTTAAAAAACAAAAACAAAAAGCACAAAAATTTTAAGAGAAGAATCTTTCTGTAGTGATTTATCTAGCACTGGTGAGCGCCCTTGTAGTTCATTGGTGCCTCCGCAGTTCAGTAACTGTCTGCCCCTACGGGAGGTATGGGCAGACAGCTGACAGTCTGCAGGATCCTAACATTACACCCGCGATCTTTTACAAAAGGTGAACTTTTATCTTTTAAATTTCTTTTACACTTTTCTTTTTTAATGGCTCTCATGACTGGTGAATGAATCAGAGCTGCCTGATCCTGAAAAAAACTTTTGAAAGTTATGGGTTCTATAAGGGAGGGGGGAGGACTCAGAGGGCAATGGCATCACTAGGGTGGGGCCAGAGGGGACCCTGACCCCCCCCCCCAACATTATACTATGCCCCCCACTAAAATAGGCTGCTGGGCAGGAGAGAAGAGAGCCGGGAGGTGCGCTGTGCTCTCCCTCTTCTCCAGCTTTACACTGACACTGCAGCTCTTGCTAGTTGCTACCCAGGGACTCCGTGTGCATAGGTGGGGCCCTGCAGCCTCCCCCCTCCTATCCCTGTCACTGACTGTAGAAGCAGCACTGCTGCTGCAGCAGAAAGTAATCAGCAGCCTCAAACTATAGGAATGGCTGCTGGCCGGCCACATGCACAAGACAGAGTTAACAGCAGGAGCTGATCCGTCTACTGCCGGTTACTGAGCCAATGGGCGCTGCTGTAACCCTCCCCCTTCTCAAGCCGCCAAATTTGTTTGAGAAGATCAGAATTCTGGTGTGATGCTGGAGCCGGGAGAAAGACCTGAGCTGCCGTGGGGACTGGGGAGGGGACGGAGAAGGAGTAGAACTGAGCAGGAGAGGAATTGATTGATTTACGTGAATGTAATGTAAAGAATGTGCACAGGAAGAAATTTATTGCAAGGGCTCATCTCTTTATGCTCTCTGTATTTTTTGATGTGTCTTTCTCCCTCCCTCCTCTTTCCCCCTGTCTCTCCCCCTCTCCTCTCTTTCTTTTCTCTTTAGGTCTAGCCTTAGTGAGCTGTAGAAGCTGTGTGTGTGATGTGTATGTGATGTGTGTGTGATGTGTGTGGATGCGTGCGATGTGTGTCACACATTGATTGGTCACAGCGGGGATTAAGTCAGCTTTCAGGTATCTCTGAAGAACTACAAGTTCCAGCAGCAGGTGGAGTGTACAGAGTGCAAGTTAGGACCCAAGTTAACCCACGCATGGTAATCGGTCAGCTTTGAACCCAACCAGAATATTGCAGAGTGTGCAGGGCCCCCTTACAGGGAAGTCTTTCCTGCACATACCAGCTCCTACACTACTTGTATTATTCAACCCTGTCCTAACTGAGAGCTGACTGCACTGTCCCTACTGGAGCTCACTGTCCTGGAATCCAGCACCTACTACCAATCCCACAGCTCCCACCATAACCCACTAGTGCCCTGTAGCAGATATTATATTCCCCAGATCCCTCCATAGGATACTCGGTTTACTAGCAGTTCCCAGGATATGCAAATACACCTCCTAATCAACCCCCTTGTGTTTTGTATTAAATTAAAACTGAGAAAGGTGTGCAGGACACAAGGGATTTTATAGTAGGGAACTGTAGCGGCTGCAGGATCTCTCTCCCTCTCTTTTTGGGTGAATATAAAATTGCAATATATTAGTGATGGTAACAACCCCTCAAGAAATAAAACAATTACAATAGGGGGGTGTCACCATCACTAACATACTACAATTTTATATTTTGTCATTTTATTTCTTTGAAAGTTATAAAGTTGTATATTTGGTTTATATTGGCCTAATAGCAAGAAATAATTAACCCCTTGAGGGGAGTGATGGCTTTAATTATCATTGCCAGTAATGCAAGAGGTTCATTAACACTGCCTCTGGTCATGGCTGTGTTAGTGGCCAGTGGCAGTGTTTATTAACCTCTTGCATTACTAGCTAGTGGAAATTTTGTTAAACCCTCAATCCTCCAAGAGGTTAATCATATATTTGTACAAAGCTGCAATTGTTATTGCCATTAACCCCTTACATTAGTAGCCAGTAGCCTCCTCATTTCCCCAGGGGGTGCACAATTAGTGGCCAGTTATAGTGTTAACCCTGGTTTTGGGCGGTTATTACTGTGTAAACTGGCACCAATACTGGGGATGATTACTGCATAAACTGGCACTAATACTAGGGACTATACCTGCATAAACTGGCACCAATACTAGGGACTATTACTGCATAAATGGGCACCAATACTAGGGACTATTATTGCGTGAACTGTTTGTTGACATTGCTTTAAAACTAGAAGATATGTTTTTGAGAGTTTTCCTCTTTCAGGTCTGAAGCAATACCCAATAAAGAAGCTTAAAAGCTTGTCTTTTAAGTGTTAGGGTAGTACAATACAAATACCGCATTACTCTTGTATTTTGTAATCTATCTTATTTATATATAGTTATTTTGTGGTGAAACTTATGAGTACCCCTATATATTGTTTCTAGAGTTGCCACTGGTGTAGGGCCATGGATTCATGGATTCTGTAAAGCATCCACCCCAAAAGAATCCTCTTGAGCCATGGAAAAAAGTAGAGATTTGTTTTTGTGCATAGATCTACATTGGGCTGACCTCAGCTATCCACTAGATTCTGAAAAATCTCTAAGGGACCACACGCCCTGACTGATCCCATGGCAACTCACAAAATGTATGCTAATCCATGCAGTTCTCCTTTCAGAGGAGCTGCCAAAAAAAAGAAGGCCAACATTCTTTTATGCCCAGGAGAGAATGTTCTGACATTAAGGCCAGACTCCTGGTCCCTCCCTGAAGTAAGTAGCTCGAGGCAAGCTACTGTGGTAATATTGTCAATTGAGCTTTGGAGAAGTCATGCGACGACCTCCTGGAAAACCTGTAGTGCTCTGCCTACTGCGCATAGTTCTCCCCAGTTTGAGGACCTCTTCCTCTCCTCTCTTAACCACTGACCCTAAGCCAAGCTCCCTTCCAGGTGAGGTCCCCAGCCCCATGAGCAGACATCTGCAGTTCATCTCACTGAAATGAGCCATCTCTACAGAAGACCCGCTGCTAAACGTCTGTGGTTTCTCCACCACCAGAGAAATCCCTTTACTCCAGGAGGAAGAACGACTAGTCTGTCCAGAAACTCCAGGTTCCCTTCCTAAACTAACAGAAAATAATTCTGAAGAGGTTTCTGCTGGAAACATACCAAAGGCACAGCCGGAAAAGTTGCGGTCATAAGCCCCCAATGCCGACATCACAGCTCTTATATGGTTGATTGTACTGCAGCTGAAAAGATAGCAAAATCGATCTTTTGAATCTTCTGCAAAAATCTTCTGTTTTACAGAGTACAGAATGTAACCTAGTATAGGCTTCAGCTGAAAAGAGATTTTATTAGACTTGTTCAGGCTGACCAACCTACCTAGCTTGCTGAACCCACTGTTGCATTTACAGTACACCCTTCTCCAACTGATCTGTCAATTAAGAGGTTACTAGAAAATCATCTAAATACAGAATGACTGTTATAGCCAGTAACCGCAGAGATACTAGGGCCTCTACCAGCGGAGAAAAATTCTTATGGCCAAGGATAGGCTGAATGGAAGTGCTCTGCACTGGAAATTATGTACACTTGTACCCATCCTCAAGGCCAAATGTAGAAATTTCTGTGACTCGTCCCTTCTTAACATATGCAGAAAAGCATCTCCCAGATCGAAGGTTGCCATAAAATCAATTCAGGTGAAGCAAAGCTGTGACAGCAAAAACTGACTCCATTCTGACAGTGCCCTGTCTAATCCCTTGGCCAATCTTGCCTTGTCTCTTGTGTCTGGTGAACCTTGAACTCTTTGTTCCTGCCAAGAATTCCTCTGCACTTCCTGTTTGCCAGATTATTGTGCTTCCTTCTCCAGTCAATATCTTGCTCCTTTGCATACCTGCAGATGTCCTTATCTTTACTACCACTTGTTACAAACCTTTGGCTTGTTTCTTGACTAAGTTTCTGCTTGATCCTAACCTGTAACTGCTTGTTACAGCCCTTTGGCTTGTTTACCCATTATACTTCTGCTTGATCCCTACCTGTTATATCTGCTACTGGACCCCGGCTTGCTTACTTCCTGGCAGGGTGATCCTGGGGGCTGTGTACAACCATGCAGCAAGTTTCATCTTCACCATGAGGAGTTCTGGTGAATACAGCTTTGTGCTTAGACCCCCTGCCTCAGGAGAGCCCGTGTCATCAACCAGGGTGACCTGCTTGTTTACTTATCCTGCTGGTGGAAGCCTCTATACTGCTATAACTACTGGTCTCCGAGCCTGTCCCCTGACCATGACACTTGGCTTTTTTCTGGATGCCTTGGAAGCTGTTACCATAAATCTCAATGGTGGCTGTCAAACTCCAAATTTTAACCATATTTTTGTGATCCAGAATATATTTGCTGCAGGTGATTTCTTGCCACCGTGGGACGAAGTCCTCCAATCTTCTTCCCATAGAGATCAGTCCGTCATTACAGGTTTTGTCATGAGGGTTAAAGAGAATACAGAGGTTTTAGCAGACATTTTTATAGCTTCAGCTGAGGCAGCAGCCATATATCCCACTGCCTGTGACCCAGGGTGACTTGAAAGAGGCTACAAGAATATAAAACAATGCTCTACAGGAACAAAGGCTACCAAGAAACAGCCCTAACCTGTGCAGAGATGGTGCCTGCCTCCAACGAAGCCTGCTGGAGTGAACCTTCAATCTCCTGCTGCTCCTACCACTGGCATCTCAATAGCCATTGCTGGGTTGGAAAACCACCAAATAAAACACACCAACTAAAGCCCTGCTCCTTCCCCTGCACCTCCAGATGTTGGAACCATGTGATGATGCGCATCCTCAGGAAGAGACGCCATTGCATGTTTCGGCTCCAGGTCCAACTGGCTGCTGCAAGAACCACCCCACGTCTTGGCGGCAGAAGAGAGCCGCTGCTTCACAGTAACTCTGTGCAGCCAAAAACATCCTCTCTCCCACTAGAGCATGCAAAGCCTGCTCAAAGCTTACTGGTTAAAACCCAAAAAACGTTGCCATAATCCCGCAGCTGGTGAGGATCCCCTAAGAACATAAACACTGCCACCACAATGACCCTCACCAGATACTCATGGGAAAGGTGAACAGGCCACCTCCTACCCATAAAGGAGGGAACTGTAGGCCAGAGAAGAAGGTACAGGGGAACAATCCCTAGATCTATCCCATGCAACACACTCTTCATAGGAACCCAAGCAATGGCCCCCCTCCCTAAAAATGTTGAAAAGGTGGTTCCACAAATGGCAACGCATCTTCTCCGGCCAGAGAAAAACACAAAAAACGGAAGCAGATTGACGGGAAGACTGCCTCTTAAACCTTTTGGTGGCAATGTGTTTCCTGCTTCTTGGGGTGGGGGGCTCCATATCTCATGGCCTATCCAGGAAGATGAGAAATCTCCTCGTCTGTGAATGTGCAATTCAGTGTACAATCATGGCATCCCAGCAAGAGTCATGGGGACCCACATGCTTTTAATTCCACTTTAGCAGTGTTTAATGGCGTTGGTTAAACCAAAATGAATTTAAATTTCTATAGCATATTCAATGTGATCCCCTCTAAAGTTGGCCATAAATGGATCGAAATTTGGCCAGTTCAGTAGGGACTGGCCAAATTTCGATCAGTGTGTGGCCACCCTGTTTGTTAGATGCACAATATAGAAACATTTTGTTGATCAGAGTCTGCAGCCAATCAGCTACAGGCGCTGATCGGTGTGTTCTGCCAGCACTAGGTCACACTGTCAGAATACAATGCCTCAGCAGGAAGAGAACTGTACACTTTTTTTCCATTCAGTCCAAAGGCTGAACGAAAAAAAAACAAAAAAACCTACCCATCTATGGCCAGCTTTAGTATTTCACTTTACTGATATCAGTAGTTTCAATCTGAACAATCAGTAACAAGATTCATGCTACTTGGTTTAAGCTTCCTGGAGAGGTGTATAAACACTGGCTGATAAAGTGAATACAGGACTTAATGCACATAAAACACAATATATTAAATACAGTTTTGTGCAAACTCCACTGGGGAATACACAGAAGAATATCCATTTTTGGCTGCTTAATAAATGTTTTCGTAAATAATACTCACCAGATTTATTTTTCCGTAGATTGGCAAGAATGACATGACATCTGTGCTGATGTACTGATGCCCATATGTACAGTGCCAACCCAATGATATGGTACCAATGAACTTGAAAAGCAAGGTCCGAAACAGTGACTAGAATGGGGGGGGGGGGGGGGGGGAGAATGAAAGAATATATATATTTATATATAGATCATACAAATTCTTTGTACAAATACTATATGTGACAACCTACAATGATAACAGAATTTTATTCCAGGACAGGAAGTGAAGTATGAAGGACCTGTCTACCTGAAACAGGAAATCAAAACCAAAGATGTAGAGAATCATATCCCCAGCCATATTACCAAAAATAAACACATAACTAGAGGCAGGACAACAAACTGGAGGTGATCAAGATCTGACAAAAAGTTCATAGACGTGATTAGCTATGACAGCAGGTAATTGCAGATGTTACTACAATACAGCTGTAACAGCTATAGGCTGCAGATAACGGAGAAGAAGCATGTGCAGCCATGTCATTCTTCACTTTCTTGGCTTTCTGCTACGGATTTACGCAAACATTGAGCCTGTGATTAATGCGCAAGTTTACCAAAGGCTGCTACCAACTTTGTTTTGAATGATCTGTGACCGCATAAAGGACACTTCCTATCACTCCATGTTCTAGTAATCATGCTGTCACTGGCACAGCAGCTGAGCTGAAACGGGATGAAAATGCAAAAAAAAAAAAAAAAAAAAAAAAAAAAAAAAACACACACACACACAATAGCCTACCAGCATCAAGTGCATCAAACAGAACATCTACAAAAAGGCGTTTTCCTGATTTGTAAGGCCTTACTTCTACAGGAGGGGTCATAGTGCTGGTGCTGTACTGCAATACCTCAAGTTTGGCAAAACATTTTGACCAGAAGTATGGTGATCTGATTGTAAGGTGTAAGCCCAGGGCAGTTCCCCTTCCCATAAAGACATTGCAGTGTTTAGGAACTCAGAAATAGGATATTTGCACAGCACAAGCCTATATCCAAATCATAAAGAAAGGAGTATACCTGAGAACAGGACAACTCTGCTAGAAGCATCATCTATGTGTGGAACAACCCAGGATTTAAAAGTCTATCCATCCTTTGGGGTGGATCCTTCTTGTTACGTTTTGGAATTATATTGCTTGTGTATGTTTATTTTAGCTACGGTTTTTGCATGTTACACCTGACACCTTAAATGGAACAAGTGCTGTACTTTGCTTTGGATGCAGAATTTGATGGGTTATTCATATTTCTTGGTTTTTCTTTCGTTGTTATATGACCCCTATATGCTGCATGATGCAATAAAATGTATACAAAAAAAAAAACCCCAAAAATTAAAAATGGAGTTCCCATCCACACAAGTGGGGTGGATGGAGAATCCTCCCTGCTGTGCTACTGTAGTCTAACAGCGGGGATTCCTCTGCTGTCAGAATACACTGAGCAGTGCTCAAATGAAAATTTGTCAACAGTCCCTTTGAGAGGAGTCCGTCATTAGATGAACTCCTTTTGAACTGGAAGACAGATCTAATTTTGTCCAGTCTGCTGATCCGGCCACATTTTGATCAATCTATGGCCAGCTTTACCAGATAGGTTACACTCAGAATGGGAAGAAGCAATGGCCTCAAATTGGGACAGTTAACATATTAGCCCACCATTAATTGTACAACTGCAGGTCTCTACCTGCACTGCTATTTACAGTAGACTGTACACTAATAAGCCAGTAAAAATGAAGCTCAAGCTGCTCTCAATTAGAAAAATATAACCACTGACAAGCATTTTAAAAGTGTATGGCTTGTTTTTATAAAACTTTCCATAAGAGGAGCCTCCTTTCTTTGTGTGCTGCCATGGTAAAATATAGAGGAAAGTCTGCTTTAGTAACAAAGAAGTAATTGTGGAGATATTCAGTGACAACAAAGAATACCACAGCAGACACATCTGCCCTTCTAGTGGTTCTAAAGACATTCACTGTATTAACCTAAAAATGTCCCACTGGTTATATTGCCTCCTTGTCACCCTAAATTACCAGAGTCCTATCTCAATCCAGCACTGTGGCCGTCTGCAGCAGCACTGCGCTCTCTTCACAGGACTCCATGAGAGCAGCAACAGCCGTTTGCTCATGCTGTCAAATCCTGTGAAGGGAAAGAGCAGGACGGGGTTGAGCTCTGATGCGTGTGTCAATAGACGCACACTGCCAGACTCAGGTGAGCTCCCAAAAGGAAGTGGCCTCCTATGGGGGCACACCGAGAGGAGGAGGAGGAGCCGAGAAGTGTAGGTTCCAGCCAAATATAATATCTTTATTATTTAAAAGAAATAAAATAAAAAAAAACAAGCAACTTTATAATCATTTTAAGGTTGACTACTGTGATCCCTTTATTTTCTTTGTATTTGTATACAGTGGGGAAAATTATTATAAGTTTGTCCACTTACAAAGAAATGAAGGGTCTTCAATTTTTATCATAGGTGTATTTTTAAAAATGATAGAGAGAATATTAACCAAAAATACAGAAAAAAAAAACACACAAAATAAATGCTATAAATTAAAGTGGATGTAAACCCTCACATATACCCAGTGAAGTGAACAGCCTCAGGTGAAACAAATTTACATGTATATCTGCTGTCTTCAGCTTTATTCTTTAGAAAGTGCAGATCCTGTTAAGAGATTTTCTCTTCCTGCTCAGCACTGGAAGTGAAGTCTGGGCATACAGCCAAGACTGCTGATAGGAGGAAAGGCACCCCCCCCCTCCACATAGGCAGAGACTTGCAGAGCTGTGCCGTGACAAGGCAAGCTCTCTGCAGCCTCCCACAACACAAATTTTAGGCTGGTTTTATCTTGGTGGATGGAGAACTTGTCAGAAGTTATGATCATGCTGATAACAGAAGAACGGAACAGAAACACTCGGGACTCGGGAGTGCTTTGGAGAGAGATAAGAAAACACTACAGATATATGTGCTTAGGTCAAATTTCATGAAATCGGGTTTACATCCACTTTAAGTTGCAGTTTGGTGAGAAAAATAAGTATTTGATCCCCCAACAAAAAAGGGATTTTATTAAAACTTACCGTAAAATCCTTTTCTCTGAGTTCACTGACAGACGCAGCCCTTCATTAGACAAGTGGGTTATATGCACATCCTACCAGGAGTTGACTAGGCAAATAGAAAGAAAGCAAGCTGGCTCCTCCCAGGGGGTCATCCTCTCTCTCCCATATAACCCCCCTGTTCTGTATAGCATATCAGTTCATAACAAGCCGTACAAACGCAACACAGAGGGGTGGGTGCTGCGTCTGTCAGTGAACTCAGAGAAAAGGATTTTACGGTAAGTTTTAATAAAAGCCCTTTTTCTCTTACGTTCACTGACAGACGCAGCCCTTCATTAGACAAGTGGGGATGTCCCAAAGCTGTGTCAGTCAAGAGGGGTGGGTAAACAACAACTGTACCCAACAGAATCCTCTCAGGAGGCGCCAGCCGCGCCTACACTGCCGCCTGTAAAACTTTACGGCCAAAAGCAGCATCCGCAGATGCTGACACATCAACTTTGTAAAACTTAGTAAACGTGTGCACCGAGGCCCAAGTGGCCGCCTTGCACCAAAGCCTGGTGTCTGAAACCCCATGAAGTGCTAATTGCCCTGGTGGAATGAGCCGTGACTGGAAAAGGGGGAACTTTGCCCCGAACAGTATACGCATGGGTCACAGTCTGCCTGATCCAATGGGAAACAGTAGCCGACGAGGCCACAAATCCTTTGTGCGGCCCATCTGTCAGCACAAACAACGCATCAGACTTCTGAAAGGAGGCTGTAAACGCCAAGTACACCCGCAACGCCCTCACGACATCCAAGGAATGTAACACAAATTCCTTGGGATGCGCCGGGTGCGGACATAATGAAGGAAGAACAATATCTTCATTAATGTGAAAAGAAGAGGAGACCACCTTCGGTAGAAACAAAGGAGACTGGAGCAAGACCGCCTTGTCCTTATGAAGGACTAAGTAAGGAGACTTGCAGGACAACGCTGCCAACTCAGACACCCGCCTAGCGGAAGTGATGGCCACCAAGAAAGCCACTTTCTGCGACAACAATTGTAAGGGAATATCCCTGATCTTCTCATAAGGCGGTTTCTGCAGCACAGAAAGCACCAAATTCAAATCCCACGGCGCCAAAGGCGACCGTACTTGAGAAGCCACATGGCGCACCCCTTGTACAAATCAACGAATGTGACGCCAAAAGCCGTTGAAATAGAATCGCCAGAGCCGAAATCTGACCCTTGAGAGTACTCAGTGCCAATTTTTTATCCAGGCCCTGCTGCAAAAAAGCCAGGACCCTTGACACAATGTAAGAGCGAGGGTTCCAACCCCCCGCCTCACACCAGGCAATATAGGCCCTCCAGGTGCGATGATAAATCTTGCGTAGTACACTTGCGCGCCTTAAGCATGATAGGGATCACGGAGTCAGCGACCCCCTTATCCCTCAACACCTGGGACTCAATAGCCAAGCCATCAAAGCCAGCGAGGGTAAAGCAGGGTGCAAGATGGGTCCCTGAGACAACAGATCTTCGCGCAGCGGAAGACGCCAGGGAACATCTGCAACCATCCGCACCACGTCGGCGTACCCAGGACGCCGGGGCCAATCCGGAGCCACCAGGATTGTCGGAATCCCCTTCGCTTCCATTCTGCGCAGTAGAAGCTTGATGGGAGGAAAAGTGTACAGGAGTAGATACCGACTCCAAGGCGCTACCAGCGCGTCCGTGGTGGCCGCCAGTGGGTCTCTTGTCCTGCACACAAAGGTTTCCACCTTGTGATTGAACCGAGACGCCATGATGTCCACGTCTGGCGTGCCCTACTTCTGGCAAATCTGGAGAAATACTTCTGGATGTAAGGACCATTCCCCTTGATCCAGCGTCTGGCGGCTGAGAAAGTCCGCCTGCCAATTCTCTACGCCCGGAATGTAAATGGCGGAGATTGCCGGCACGTGAAGTTCTGCCCGTCGCAGAATGAGAGCCGCTTCCACAGCCGAGCTCCTCGTTCCGCCCTGATGGTTCGCATACGCAAACGCCGTGGCGCCGTCCGACTGAACCTGAACTGGGAGGCCGCGCAACCTTACCATCCAGTGGGAGAGGCAGAGCCTGATCGCCCGCAATTCCAGCACATTGATCAGAAGGCCGGATTCCTGCACCGACCAGCGGCCCTGAGCAGATAGCTGCCCCAGGGCCCCCCCTGATCAGCCGGTCCAGGGACAGTGGAGACCTGTCCCACCGTGACAGAATCGCTCGCTGAAGGAGCCGAGTGACTCTGGGTGTAAGGTACCACCTCGAAGGCTGAAACCATGAGCCCTAACACCCGCATACAGAACCGTAAGGAAGACCACCGGCGTGACAGCAGGATTGGCACCGCTGCTTGCAGTGTCAGCAACTTGGCCGGAGGCAAGAACACCTTCGCTTGCTCCATGTCCAGAATCAGACCCAGGTATTCCAGGCGACAGGACGGAGTCAATCTCGACTTCTGCAGATTGATCAGCCAGCCGAAGTCCTTCAATGAGGCCATGGTGATAGCCACGTTCTCCTCCAGCGCCGAAGCAGACTCCGCACTCAGGAGCAGGTCGTCGAGGTATGCTACCACCGCAATGCCTCTCTGCCTCAACAGCGCCAACACCGGAGCCACCAGCTTGGGGAACACCCGAGGCCAGACCGAAGGGAAGTGCCAAGAATTGGTAGTGCAGATCTCCCACCGCAAGGCGCAAGAAGCGCTGGTGCCAGAGACAAATGGGAACGTGGAGGTATGCGTCCCTGATATCCAGAGACGCCATGAAGTCCCCTTGGTGTAGGGCGGCCACGACCGAACAGACAGATTCCATTCTGAATTTTCACGCCCTCACAAAGTGATTTAGCGCTTTTAGGTCCAGAACCGGCCTGACCCCCCCCTTTCTGGGAACCACAAAACAGGTTGGAGTAGAAGCCGCGGAATCTTTCCAGCGGAGGTACTGCCACAATCACCCCTTGTTCGGAGAGCGCCTGAACAGCCCCTAAGAGAGCCTCTCGACCCCCCTGAGGGAGTCTCAAGTTCGATGGGAAGAACCTGTCTGGGGGGAGTGCTGAACTCTATCCTGTACCCGGAGGACACCACTTCCTGCACCCACCGGTCGGAAATTCGGGCAGTCCACCTGCCAGTCCGACGGGCGCAGCGGGTAGCCACCCGGTTGCAGACCTTCCTCCCACTGCCGGAGAGGGATGCTGCAGGCCACTGGACAGGAACAAGGTCCGGTCACTGGGCGTAAGGGGGGGGTCACCCCCTGGCCACCTGCACGGAACGGGCACGATGCGGCGGGCCCCGCCAAGGCTAGAGCTAGCTCGCATTGGTCGGCTGCGCTGGGGAAAAAAAAAAAAAAATTGCAAGATACTAGAAATCTTCTATGCCCCAGCCGGCTTCTTGATAGCAGTCTTCATCACATAGCTTGAAAAAAATAAAAAAGCGGTAGAAAAAAAGATGAACCGCAGGTCCCATAAGGGAGCCAGGTCTAACTCCTTGCACTAGGCATTTAAAACTGATATGCTATACAGAGCGGGGGGGTTATATGGGAGAGAGAGAGGACGGCCCCCTGGGAGGGGCCAGCTTGCTTTCTTTCTATTTGCCTAGTCAACTCCTGGTAGGATGTGCATATAACCCACTTGTCTAATGAAGGGCTGCGTCTGTCAGGGAACGTAATAGAAACATGACTTGGTGGAGAAACCCTTGTTGGCAAGCACAGAGGTTAAAACATTTCTTGTAGTTGGTGACCAGGTTTGCACACATCTCAGGAGAGATTTTGGTACAGATCTTGTCTGAATCCTTAAGGTTTCTTGGCAACTCGAAGTTTCAGCTCCCTCCATAAATTTTCTATAGGATTAAGGTCTTGAGACTGGCTAGGCCACTCCATGACCTTAAAATGTACTTCTTCTTGAGCTACTCCTTTATTGCCTTGGCGGTATGTTTTGGGTCATTGTCATGCTGGAAGACCCATCCACAATCTCTCGTCTGTGTTCTGGCTGAGGGAAGAGGGTTCTCATCCAAGATTTTACAATACATGGCCCCGTCCATTGGCCCCTCAATGCGGCAAAGTCAGCCTTTAGCAGAGAAACAGCCCCAAAGCATCAGGTTTCCACCTTGACTGTAGGGATGTTGTTCTTAGGGTCAGTCATTTTTTCTTCCTCCAAACATGGCAAGTCAAGTTAATGCCAAAGAGCTCAATTTTGGTCTCATCTGACCACAGCACTTTCTCCCAATCCTTCTCTGAATCATTTAGATCTTCATTGGCATGACTGTACATGTAGCTGCTTGAGAGGGACTTGCCGTGTTTGAAGAAAAATGCTGACTATGACCCTAAGAACACCATCCCTACAGTCAAGCACGAAGGAGGAAATATTATGCTTTGGGGCCATTTCTCTCCTGAAGGTACTGACCGACTTTGCTGCATTTAGGGGCCAATGGACGGGGCCATGTATTGTAAAATCTTGGATGAGAACCTTCTTCCCTGTGCCAGAACACTGAAGATGGGTTGTGGATGGTCTTTTCAGCATGACAATGACTCAAACATCCTGCCAAGGCAACAAAGGAGTGGCTCAAAAAGAAGCACATTAGGTCAAGGAAGGAGTGGACCAAAATCCCTCCTGAGATGTGCAAACCTGGTAACCAACTACAAGAAGCTTCTTACCGCTGTGCTTGCCAACAAGGGCATTGAAGCAGGAGGGATGCTCTTCATAAAAATTTTCATTAATACTGCATGCTTTCCTGAATGCCATTGCTGAGTTACATGTCAATTCTGCAAATTCTGTTCAAATTGCTTTGTTAATCAAATCCAGATATACCAACATTGCATAGGAGTCTGTGGTCCACAAGTAAAGCCCACAGAATCTAGCTGTTTCACACTACTGCTATAGCAGTGTTTCTCAACTCCAGTCCTCAAGGTGCACCAATAGGTCATGTTTTT
This sequence comes from Glandirana rugosa, assembly GCA_018402905.1. Taxonomy (NCBI): domain Eukaryota; kingdom Metazoa; phylum Chordata; class Amphibia; order Anura; family Ranidae; genus Glandirana; species Glandirana rugosa. The sequence goes on from BLSH010440972.1 coordinate 40,513, forward strand.
AGGCACTCCATTATTTTGCACAGGTGATTTGATCAGTTTCACTACCTTCGTAATTACCACAGCCATTTCAGGGGAAATCCTGAAAACATGACCTGTTGGGGTGCCTTGAGGACTGGAGTTGAGAAACACTGTGCTATAGTAACATGTGGCTGCAGTGGTCATTACATTGCCCAGCCGATAAGTCACGTAGCAAAACTGAACTGAATTGGTGTATATAAGCGAAAGACGAATGAAAAAAACCCTTGTCTGCCTGTTTTTACCCATCTCGTTCAGATATTCACACCTGTAGAGCATTGTCACCACTCCAAGCCTGTATAAAAATCCATTGCCCTTGAAACTCCAGGTGTTTAGCAAAGGGAGCCCACCCATGCTTCACAAACTCAGCAGGAAAGCAGAAGTGGCACACTGATGTTAGATCACATCCAACTTTATTAAAGCAGGACAAGCACACTGCAGCCCCACCTAGGGCCTCCCCTCCAACATTCAAGCCTGTATTGGGTGAAAAATTGGAGGTGAATGCAATCGGACATCTTCTGGGTGTGACTTCCTGCTTTCCAATTGTTTTGTTCTATTCTATACAGTATAAATACTTGTGTGCACACAACTGAAAAAAGTCACAATATCTGGAAACATTAGCAAAATGACCCTCCTTTTGTTGATGGAAATTCAAGCTCCAAAGTGCAATGCCTTGCAAATCCACCGATTCCCTTAAACGCTTACCTTTTTTTGGCTCTAACTTGGCGTGATCAAGTAACGTTACTCCGATAAGAAAATAGTAGGTGACTCCAAGACCATACTGAGCCACGTGAATAACCCCACTGGAATAGATGCTGACATACAGGCACTCCCCTAGTCTTCTCAGGCTGTGTAGCCATATCAAGGATAGAGCCAGAAGAGTGGAAACATCTCCACCTAGATTTCAATACATAAATTGCATTCATAAGGACAATGCTACAGATACAACTTAAATATATATATAAAAAAGATGACCTATTCTGCTGTAATCAGGAGTGGATAAATGTAGAATTGAGGATCTAACAGATGCTTTTAGGAGCCAAGGACCTGAGCTTATAAATTAGCAAAGACCAAAAATGTAACTCGTCAGCCGTACTGTTTGAGGCACATCGTCCATCTGGCTCTTCCATATTTCTCACAATACTATACATGTAATTAATACAATGTTATGTAAATTGGAGGTCCATTAACCTTTGTAAAAATGGACCTGTAAGACAAGCCATAATGTATAGACTACATTTTCACCATCGTGTGACAAATGCCCCTCTTGAAGGTCCTGGTGGAGGATCCGCACTTGGTTTTCATGTCCCCCTAGCAGTCAGATTTCATTACAGACTTTAGAGCCAACAAATCTTGAGGAAGGAAAATGTAGCACAGGCCACAGACACAAGAACTCAATAGGCGAGACCCATCAAAGGGAATAAAATGACTAACTTACACAGAGGGGGAAGGTAAATTTTCTCTACTTAGTTCATTGGATTGGAAAGATGCCTTTTAACCCTTGCAGTGTTCATTTCATCACCAAAAATAATTATAATCATAGTTTTCATCAGCTGCATGTTTTCAGTGCTGAAAACTAAACAATAAAAACATTTGAATTAAGTCAATTGACAAAAACTATGATAAAAATAAATTCCAATTTCGTTTAGTCTACTAAAATCTAAAGCGTTTAGTTAAATTACAATGCATTATAGTGGAACCTCAATTAACATTGACTATTGTTAATCCTTATACTGCTAGCATTAGTAAATAGATGAGAAAGTATATAATATTTACATTAAACTTGTTTTTGCATTTTTTAAGTTATTTCCTGGTTTCCAGGCCTAGGCAAAAATGATGGCATACATCCCAGGAGTCTTCAGGAAGGGAAGAGGGGATTTCTTAGCCAAGCACACCCTCCTGTCTGCACGCCTAAGCTAAGGGCAAATGGATTTCCAGGAAGTAAAGGCTACATGAATCATCTGCCTTATTCAAGATGGCCATGGCCAGAAATGCTAGGGGAGCGTTTTTCAAAATGATTTCTTGGCAAAATAAAAAGCATGGGAGGTCGTTTACTGTCAGAGAGGTAAGGATGTGGAATTCTCTTCCACAAGCAGTGGTATCAGCAGGGAGTGTTGATAGTTTCCAAAAAACTATTAGATGGGCATCTTAACGATCAAAACACATACAGGGATATGCGATTTACTATTGACAAAACACAAACACCACAGGTTGAACTGGATGGACTGGTGTCTTTACGCAACCTTACAAACTGTGTAACTTAGGGTGACCACGTGTCCTGTATTGCCCAGGACAATCCCGCATCTAGCAGGTTTGTTCCGGGTACCTTCATTCCGGGACAATACAGGGTCCCGGAATGAGACTGTCAGAGCGAGCAAACCCCACCATAGCGCTGGCGCTCGCTCTGCCTCCGCCTTCTCCTGTGACTCTGGTAACTGGTTGCTAGAGCCGCTTGGAGTCTAGCAACCAGTGACGTCAAGAATGGCCAGCGTGCAAAGTGGACTTCCTCCTCCTCCATGCCAAACAATCCCCACTCTCTAGACTCCACCACGGATGAGGCTGTCAGAAGGGGCAGCAGCTCCGACACTGGTCTGCCGGCCCTGCACTGCGATCTCCGCTCCGGCTGTCTCCCTCCCTGCCTCATACATCAGAGTGGACTGAAGCCACTTCCCCCTCGGCTGTGTACATCATTACATGTACACAGGAGCCGGAGAAGGGATACCGCTCTGCATTTTTTCACGCTCATCTGAGGTCTGTTGCTCTTGAAGTTGAAAAACGCGCCCCCCCCCCCCCCCCCC
>BLSH010440972.1:43335-55728 GCA_018402905.1 Glandirana rugosa
ATCCCCCCCCCCCCCCCCCGGCCCAGAACATATCCAACCCCTCCCCTACTAGTACAAGTGGAGAGGGAGGGGGTTTATACTCATGCAAGGGATCAGTCCTGTGAAAGGGGGGTATATACTTAGTTGGGGGGGGGGGGTCTATACTTGTTTATACTGAAGGAGGTCTATATTGAGGGGAAGGAGTCTGAACTTGGTGAAGGGGGTCTATACTGACGTGGGACTATACTTCTTGGGTATAGTCACCACTGCCACCCACTTCCTCTATCTTCTCCGGGCCAGCTCCTGTATGCTCTACTGCGGGGGTCCACAACCTCCGGGCCACACTGGCACTGGGAGGAGACATCTGCAGCCAGCGGCAGGAGGGGCATTCACGTTCCCAGCGCTCCGATGTGTCGGACTAGTGGAAGGCTGCGGGTGGCAAGTGGCACACTGCATCTGGTGGCAGGCAACGGTGGCAAGTGACACGCTGCATCTGGTGGCAATGACAAGATCAGGGTTCCCACTAATTCTGCATTATGGCGAGTTGAACAATTTCATTACAAATAAATAATGTGATTTGTACCCCATATAATGGTGTCGGGATGATTTAAGTGCTAATGCCAGCCATTCGGCTGATAAATCACCCGCTGCCAACACCCCCCGGTCCTTGCCAAAATTGTCCCTGAATGGCAGTTTGAAAATGTGGTCACCCTAATGTAACTGACATGGATGGGGGAGTTTGCTTTGAAAAATGAATTAGGGTTTTTGGTTTGTGGTGCTCAGGGTGCAGTGTAGTTCCGCTTTAAGCATTTCTCTAGAATTTCCAAACACATTATATACTCTGGTGTGATTACACTGGAGGCGGCCATGGGGGGGGGGGGGGTCTTGGGGAGGAGAAGAGCATTTTTGGCACAAATTCCACCCTATTTAAACAGGGTGTATCAGTATTTCACTAGCTGGGAATTTGGATGGAGGATTTGGAGCAACGGCTGTCTCTGTGGGTGTAAAGGCAGGAAACCATTGGAGTATCTCTTAAAAAGGTATTGGGGCTGCAAATATCTCTTGGAGTATCTCATGATTTTTACAATTAAACAGTTTATTTTGTGTATATATATATATATATATATATATATATATATATATATATATATATATATATAAACATACACACACACGATGAACGATTTGCCCTGGAATCATATATTGTATTTTATGTATACGTCTCTTTTCTTTTTAGCAACTCTTTCTTACCGCACTCCTGAGCCCTTTAACCACTTCCTGCCCGCCATATAGCAATATGACATGCGCAAAGTGGTTCAGTTATCCTGACTGGACGTCACAGGAAGTGAAGTAGGATAACACCCGATCACGCAGAGTGGCGATCGGTGGTGTGTCAGTCTGACACACCGCATCTCTGATTAGGGTAAAGAGCCTCTGGATGGAGACTCTTTACCACGTGATCATCTGTGTCCAATCACAGCTGATCATAGTGTAAACAGGAAGAGCCGTTTATTGGCTTTTCCTCCCTCGTGTCTAACAGACGCAAGTAGAATAGAGCCAGGTGCCAATCAGTGCCCATTGTAGATGCCAATCAGTGCCCAGCAGTAATGCCTGCCAGTGCCTCCTCATCAGTACTGCCCATCAGTGCCACCTCTCAGTGCCGCCTTTCAGTGCTGCCTATCAATGCCCATCAGTGCTGCATATCCGTGCCACCTATTAGTGCCCATCAATGCCACCTCACCAGTGCTGCCATATCAGTGCAGCCTCATCAGTGCCCATCAGTGAAGGAGAAAACGTACTTATTTACAAAATTTTATAACAAAAACAAAGAAAAACTTTTTCTTCAAAATTTTCTTTGTTTAGCAAAAAAAATAATAATAAAAAAATAAAAAAAACCCAGTGATGAGCAAATACCACCAAAAGAAAGCTCCATCTGTCTCAAAAAAAAAATTATAAAAAATTTAGTTTGGGTACAGTGTTGCATGACCGCGCAATTGTCAAAGTGTAACAGCGCTGAAAGCTGAAAATTGCCCTGGCCAGGAAAGGGGGGGGGGGGGGGGGAAGTGCCCAGTATTGAAGTTGTTAAGAAGCCAGCAAGGCGAAACACACCGGGATTGTGATCATCTTCCCCAGTGTGATATCCCAATATGGATGTATATTGATTGATTTCTGTTTATTTACTATATACAACACACTTAGTGGGAGGTATCACGACCTTCATGGGTGTTGGGGTTTGAATTATGAGCTAGTTAAGTATGTGAGACAGTTTCCATTGGTTTTAACCACTTCCCCACCACCTCGTGTACATTTACTGCTGCAGAGTGGCGCTGTCCAGCGAATCCCAGTTTATAAACTGTGGCTCGCTTGTGCGCGACTAGCGGGGACAGGAGCGTGGCACGTTCTCGTGCCCGCCGCACTCTGCAGCAGTGTGGCCGCGGGTCCAGCGGACTCTATATCTGCCGGCTACCCGCGATGACCTCGCAGAAAAGAAAAAACTGGGAATCGCTGATGTAATCAGTGGAGATTTAAATTTCTGATCGCTGTATAAAAGGTCATTGGTCCCAAAAAAAGTGTCAAAAATATCCGCTGCAATATCACAGTCCCGATAAAATTCGCAGATCGCCATTATTAGAGAAAAAAAAAAAAAAAAAAAAAAAAAACCGCCAGAAATGAATTCTCATGGTTTGTAAATGCGGTAACTTTTGCGCAAACCAAAACGCCAATCGCAATTTTTTTTTTAACTACAAAATATGAGGAAGCATATATCGGCCAAAACTGATAAATAAATTAGTTTTTTTTATATTTCTTTTAGATATGCATTATAGCAAAAAGTAAAAAAAAAAATTTTTTTTTTCAAAATTGTCGCTTTTTTTTTTGTTAATAGCGCTGATCAGAAGTGACGCAGAGGGGATCAAATACCACCAAAATAAAGCTCTATTTGTGGGAAAAAAAAGGACGCCAATTTTGTTTGGGTACAACGACGCACGATTGCGCAATTGTCATTTAAAGTGACGCAGTGCCGAATCGTAAAAAATGCTCTGGTCCTAATGTGGGAAATCCTTCCGGTCCCTACGTGGTTAAGGGATATGATATCCCTGATACTATTTTTTAATGATTTTTGTAGCAATAAAATAACCTTTTCAACCTATGTTTACGTTGGAATAATCATTCTGAGAGGAGGCTTCTACACCTTTAACCAATTCAATACCAGGCACTTAGAACACTTCCCTACCAGACTAATTTTTAGTGCTGTTGCGCTTTGAATGACAATGCGCTGATAAACACTCAGCACAGACTCCCCCTGTCAGGAGAGCAGCCAATCGGCTCTCCGCTACTCGCGTCTTCAGACGCAAGTAGAGGAAAAGCTGTTAAACGGCTTTTCCTGTTTACACTGTGACCAACCGTGATTAGTCACGTCTGATCACATGGTAAAGAGCTTCCAATGGAAGCTTTTTACCGATATCGGTAATGCAGTGGGTCAGACTGGACGTCATATGACGCCCAGTCAGGTTAACTGAACCATTTCCCACCCGTCATTCTGCATACGGCAGTAGGGAAGAGGTTAAAGTCCCAAACCTTTTTTCTTTGTATTTGCTTTGGGATGTGGTGAAATTTCAACTGGGCTCATGTTCCTTGTTTTTACATTATACACTCCTGGAGTAAAAATCTAAATCACACTATTATTTATGGTTTAAGGCTTGAACATGCACTATAGACACATATTTAGCTGTTGTGATATATTGCATCTTTCATTTAAAAAAAAAAAATGCTTTTTTGACAAACAGAAGTACAACTTTTAAATATAAAAAAAAATAAACAGAAAACTGTAACCTCTATGGGCTGTAATGCTACGCTGCAAGTGGGGATGGGGGGCGGATTACATAGGAGCGAGGAAGTGCACAGGGTAGAAAACTGGACCGTCTAGGCAGGCTATTTTACACAGTGCAAAGAACTTCTACCTTGCTGGGAGGGGAAACACTCAGCACGTCACATCCAGATACCAATCCAACGGAGGAGTTCTCACGTCCAGTGTGGGGCTATGGACCCTGTTCTGGTCTTGACGACGTCAAGACCCTAGACAGTGGGGGTGCAGCGGCTGCTGAGATCAGTCTAAGGGGAGGAGTGGAGGGTAAGGAAAATTTATCTCCTTAAAATGGTTCCCCTAAACATAAAATGAACAATTAAACCCTTGCAGTGCAGGCATAACTCCACTGCAAAGGATCATTTTTTTATTTATCCAGAGTTGGGCTTTAACCACTTGCCGACTGTGCCATAGCCAAATGATGGCTACAGTGCGGCCAGATAACTCTGGGAGGGCGTACTATGACATCCTCTCAGAATCGCGCACCCGGGAATGTCCCTGACCGTTGAGTCTCCCCGACCCGGCGTGTCATGGATTGGGGTAAAGGGCCAATGACAGCGGACGGATTGGTCCAATGGACGGAGTGATCACTTGTAAACAAACCGGAGAATGTCCAGTTTGGCTCCTTCTCTCTCCTCACACCAATCACACTGTGTGAGAGGAGGGAGCAGGTGCAGTAGCACGGCTGGATCTGAAGTGCCCACAGCGCTGATCTGTGCTGACCCCTGGCTCATCCATACCTGGCTCACCCATTCATCCCTGCCTCATCTATCCTTGGCTCATCCATCCATCCCTGGCTCATCCATCCACACCCATGCTCCATCCCTGGCTCATCCATCCACACCCATGCCCCATCCCTGGCTCATCCATCCACACCCATGCCCCATCCCTGGCTCATCCATCCACACCCATGCCCCATCCCTGGCTCATCCATTCACACCCATGCCCCATCCCTGGCTCATCCATTCACACCCATGCCCCATCCCTGGCTCATCCATTCACACCCATGCCCCTTCCCTGGCTCATCCATCCACACTCATGCCCATCAGTGTCTCACAAAAAAGTAATAGAGATATATGTGTGTGTGTGTATATCAATGTGCCTCATTGATTATACATCGGGGTGTTTACTTTCCAAAACGGGGTCATTTTTTTGGGCATTTCCATAGACCTGGTGCTCCACGGCCTTCAGAAGTGTAAGGTATTCAGGAAATTAGGTGTGTCATTTACAGGTGATACTCTAAAAATTTGAATATCGTGCAAAAGTTCATTTATTTCAGTAATGCAACTTAAAAAGCTGAAACTAATATATGAGATAGACTCATTACATGCAAAAGCAAGATAGTTCAAGCCATGATTTGTCATAATTGCGATGATTATGGCTTACAGCTCATGAAAACCCCAAATCCACAATCTCAGAAAATTAGAATATTACATGCAATCAATAAAACAAGGATTGTACATAGAACAATATCAGACCTCTGAAAAGTATAAGCATGCATATGTACTTAGTACTTGGTTTGGGCCCCTTTTGCAGCAATTACTGCCTCAATGCAGTGTGGCATGGAAGCTATCAGCCTGTGGCACCACTGAGGTGTTATGGAAGACCAGGATGCTTCAATAGCAGCCTTCAGCTCTTCTGCATTGTTGGGTCTCGTCTCTCATCTTTCTCTTGGCAATGCACCATAGAATCTCTATGGGGTGCAGGTCAGGCGAGTTTGCTGGCCAATCAAGCACAGTAATCCCACGGTCATTGAACCAGGTTTTGGTGCTTTTGGCAGTGTGGACAGGTGGCAAGTCCTGCTGGAAAATAAAGTCAGCATCCCCATAGAGCTCATCTGCGGAAGGAAGCATGAAGTGCTCCAAAATCTCCTGGTAGACGGCTGCGTTGACCCTGGACTTAATGAAGCATAGTGGACCAACGCCAGCAGATGACATGGCTCCCCAAATCAACACAGACTGTGGAAACTTCACACTGGACTTCAAGCATCTTGCAGTGTGTGCCTCTCCATTCTTCCTCCATACTCTGGGTCCTTGGTTTACAAATGAGATGCAAAATTTGCTGTCATCAGAAAAGAGGACTTTGGACCACTGAGTTACAGACCAGGTCTGTTTTTCTTTAGCCCAGGTAAGACGCTTCTGATGTTGTTTGTTGTTCAGGAGCGGCTTGACAAGAGGAATACGACATTTGAAGCCCAGGTCCAGGATCCGTTTGTGTGTGGTGGCTCTTGATGCCCTGACTCCAGCCTCAGTCCACTCCTTGTGAAAGTCCCCAACACCTTTGAATGGCCTTTTCCTGACCATCCTCTCCAGGCTGCGGTCATCCCTGCTGCTTGTGCACCTTTTCCTTCCACACGTTTCCCTTCCGCATAACTTTCTATTAATGTGCTGTGATACAGCACTTTGGGAACATCCAACTTCTTTTGCAATTACCTTTTGAGGCTTTCCCTTCTTATGGAGGGTGTCAATTATGGTTTTCTGCACAACTGTCAGGTCAGCAGTAGAGACCATTTAAAGGCTCAGGAACCCTTTGCAGGTGTTATGGCTTAATTAGATGATTAGAGTGGGACACTTTGAGCCTAGAATATTGCACCTTTTGACAATATTCTAATTTTCTGAGATTGTGGATTTGGGGTTTTCATGAGCTGTAAGCCATAATCACCACAATCATGACAAATCACGGCTTGAACTATCTTGCTATGCATGTAATGAGTCTATATCATATATCAGTTTCACCTTTTAAGTTGCATTACTGAAATAAATGAACTTTTGCACGATATTCTAATTTTTCGAGTATCACCTGTATGTCCCTAGAAAGCCCGATGTTGCTCCCTGCATGTTGGGCCTCTGTATGTGACCAGGCTGTGTAAAAGTCTCACACATGTGGTATCACCATACCCAGGAGTAGTAGTAGTAGAATGTGTTTTGGGGTGTAGTTGCAAGAATGCATATGCTGTGTGTAAAAATTAAGCGGTTATGACAATTTTATGAAAAAGAAAAAAAAAAAAAAAAATCTTCATTTTGCAAAGAATTGTGGGAAAAAATTACAACTTCAAAAAAACTCACCATGCCTCCTACTAAATCACTTCTCAAAAGAAGGATCATTGATCACCTAAAAATACACAGCTTGCTGGACCCAAAGCAGCATAGCTTTACTGAGGGCAGATCGTGCCAAACAAATCTGATTGAATTCTTTGACTATATTACCAGTGTTTTGGACCAGGGTGGTGCTGTGAACATAGCGTATCTTGATTTCAGCAAGGCATTTGATACAGTTCCACATAATGATCTGATACAAAAGTTGTACAAGCTGGGACTTAACCCTTGGGTGGTTCAGTGGATATGCAGTTGGTTAAAGGATAGATCCCAGAGTGTAGTTGTAAAAGGGGTTCACTCAGAACAGAGACCAGTGGGTTACCACAAGGCTCTGTACTGGGTCCTGTTCTATTTAACCTATATGTAAGTGATATAACTAAAGGTTTGTTGGGCAACGTATGTCTCTTTGCTGATGATACAAAGGTGTGTAATAGGGTTGATATCCCTGGAGGGGTCTGTAACATGGAACATGATTTGGCATTGCTGGAAGATTGGTCAAAGCAGTGGAGACTGCAGTTCAATATTTCTAAATATGAAATAATGCATCTAGGGAAAAAGAATCTGCTTAGAGAGTACAGCATTGGGGGCACAGGGTTAGCCAGCACTACAGAAGAAAAAGATTCGGGGGTGCTTATTTCAGATGATTGCAAAATGAGCAAACAGTGTGACCAGGCAGTGGGAAAAGCAAATAGAATTCTGGGATGTATCAGTAGAGGGATCACCAGCAGGAGGAAGGAGGTTCTGATTCCTCTATACAGATCTTTAGTGAGACCTCACATAGAATACTGTGTCCAGTTCTGGAGACCTCACTTACAAAAAGATATTGATAAGATAGAACGAGTTCAGGAACGAGTAACAAAAATGGGGAAAGGTCTGGGGGATAAAACATATCAAGAGCGACTTCAGGAACTTAATATGTACAGTCTGGAGGAAAGAAGGGAGAGGGGAGACATGATTGAAACCTTTAAATACATCAAGGGGGTGAAGAAGGTTCAGGAGGGCAGTCTTTTCAGTATGAAACCAAAATCAAGAACTAACTGGGGGGGGGGGGGGGGGCGACTCGATGGATTACTCAGTCTTTTTCTGCCGTTACTTTTCTATGTTTCTAGCTTGGACTGTCTACTTTCTAAAAAGGGGTCATTTGGGGGGGTATTTGTACTTTCCTGGCTTGTCATGGCCCGTACACACGATCTGAAAATCGAATGAAAAATCACGCTTTCAAAGCAATCGTATGATAATCGGATCGTTAGTATAGAGCTTTCGAGAGCCGATCATGACAGTTCATCCGTTATTATTAGATCGGACAAACAAGAAAATTTTTATCGTACAATACCAGATCATGCGATTTTCATTCAATCAGTATATTGTCGTCCGAAAATACAACACAAATAAATACACTACAACACGACATCACTTCCGATTTTTTTATTCTGCCGTACGAGAATTTTCGTGACTTTAGTAAACTTTTCTGATTCGATCTGAGATTAGCATGAAAAAAAAAAAAAAAAAAAGGAGACATCTGTCGTCAGATTTTCGGATCGTGTGTACGGGCCATTGGGCCGGTTTCACCCGGCCGTTCCGTCAGCGGGCTCCGTTTAGCTCAGTGGGGATCGCTCCGCTGATCCCTGCTGAGCCGACGTATGACGGATCTGTCTCCGCTCTCTGTGCAGAGACGGATCTGTCCGAGCCCCCGCTCTCCCCTATGGCAAATCAGATGACAATGGATCCGTCTGTCCGTTGTCATCTGATCCGCAGATGGATGGAAAAATGGGTTTTCCATCCTTCAGACCTTACAGGTCTGGAGCGGATCGGAGAGCGATGGGTGTCAGCGGACATGTCTCCACCTACATCCCTCGGTATGGTCTGTTCAGGCCCGCCTGAAAAAACTGACAGGCTGACCCGAATGGAACATCCGTGTGAAATGAGATAGGCCGTCAGTACATCAGGTGTGATCAATTTTCAATGATTAGCACCATAGCTTGTAGACTCTATAACCTTCACAAAGGCCAAATAATATACACTAATTTGGGTTATTTTTACCAAAGACAGTATAAATTTTGGTATTTTTTCATTTGTAGCGCAAAAAATAAAAAATCCAGTGGTGATTAAATTACTACCAATAGAAAGCTCTATTTGTGCGAAAAAAGGACGCAAATTTCATATGGGTACAGTGTAGCATGACTGAGCAATTGTCATTCAAAATGTGAGAGCACTGAAAGCTGAAAATGTGCCTGGTTAAGGGGGTTTAAGTGCCCAGTTGGCAAGTGGTTGAAGGCAAGTTGGAGTGTTTAATGCCACTCAGGATGCAATATCTCTGGCATGATAACTATGTGCATAGTCAGCCAAAAGTTTTTCTTTTTAAAGACAGAACATAGCAAGTTACAAATTGAAAACTTTGGATTATAGGAAAATAATATCCTGCCACATTTGTAGTCCTGGAGCTCCAATAAAATGGATGATGCTGCAGTGGAAATCCTCATATGCAAACAAAAACTAGAAATCATGTGCCATGCACAATTTACATGGTTATTTTGTATTGTGCGGACATTTTATTGCTCACCTGAAATTTTTTGTTGTGGCTCCTTGTTGAAGAAATGAAGTAGTGACTGCAGCCACTGTGGTATTTCTACTCCAAACAGCTGTGACTGCACAACTAACCAAAGCAGTGCCCCGTTCCAGAAAACGGACAAATAATAAAAGTGTGAAAACCACCTGTGGATAACAAAAAAAAAAAAAAAAAAAGAAGGGCAAAACATTAATAGAGACGATTAGTCACACAGCGGGTATACAGGAGATAAAGTGATTTCATTCCACAGGAAATCCCCATAATACATGTACTAAAAATTTGTTGTGTCACCTCTTGTTGGTCCCTTAACCAGAGTATTTCTACTCCAGGGACACCTTTTCCTTTTATTCTATGGAGTTCAGAATATCAAAGCTGAACTCTGGGCACAAAAAAATCTCATTATAAAATGGATTCCTCAACAGCTAAAAGGGATATAAATCCACCTTATGTGCACCAAATGTATTTCTAAACCCAGATGTTACCTTGTAAACCTAGCATAGGCATCATCACTGGGCTATACATAGCCTGTGCAGACAGCAGAGCTTTGAGAGGGACCCAGCAGGTCCACCCACTACAGGCTACCTGCAGGAAAAGACAAGAAGAGGGCGGAGAGAAGAACAGTCAACCTGTGCAAGGAGAGACACCAGCAGTGACTGGTCTTATTACAGGAAATCCCAGCACAAAGACAGAAGCACAGGAACTGCACAGATCTGGAAGAAATACACAAAGTACACCAAGATTCAAGGGAGAATACACATGACTCCTGTATTTAGACAATATTTATTTATTCCAGAGTTCAGCCTTAAGAGCCGGTTCACACATAGGCGATCCGACTTCAGGGGCGACTCAGCGTGACCCCGCACAGGGCAACTTCAGCTTGAGTCGCTCCTATTAGAACGGTTCCATTGCAATGCATGGAGCACGACTTGTCAGGTGACTCAAGAGAGAATGAATATATATATATATATATATATATATATATATATATATATATATATATATATATATATATATATACATATACATATACACACACACACACACACACACACACACATATATATATATATATATTTTATCAGGGCTTGACAAATTTGCTTTGAATCTAGAAGCCAGCTAAAAAAGTTAGGAGCCAATTTATTTTTGCGTAGTGTGGGTTGTCAGTGTCAGGCAAGTAATTTGCGCCCCCTAACCTTAACTTACTCACAGCAGAGCAGCCGATCAATAACTCCAATGTAACATCAGGGTTATAGGCTGGTCAGTAAGAGTGACACAAAAAAGCTGTTATAGGGAGAAAGTCCTTATTATACCAAATGAACAGTATTGTAACTGCGGCAAGTAAAACGCCCTCATCTGCTGCCTAATGCAGCTTAAGGGTGGCCATTGATGGGTGGCAAAAACATGTCTACAGCACATTTTTACTACCCAACCGCACATCTAAACAAAGCCTTAGTGACACTTTAAATAAAAATATAAAGAAAGGTGAAAGAAGTAGTTCAGTGCTGCTGATCTTCTGCTGCCTCTTTGCAGCCACTTCCTGCCTATATTTGTGTCCCCCACGGTGACCTTTCATTGCTCTGGTGGGTGGGCAGTCACCATGAAATACTGGAGCCCAGCTGCACATAGAGTGGTAATGGTTGATGGTACACAGGGCTTCATCACAATTTTGTTGCTTAGAATAGAGATCACGATTCTTGCAGTGTAACATAATTTTTCACATTATACAGGTAAAAAAAAAAAAAAAAGGGCTAACTTTTACTGTAACGTGTTTTTTTTTTTTATTCATTAAAGTGTATTTTTTTTCAAAAAAAATGAAAGACCGCTGGGCAAATACTATAACATAAAAAATTGCAACAACCGCCATTTTATTCTCTAGGTTCTCTGCAAATATATATATATATATATATATATATATATATATATATATATATATATATATATATATATATATATATATTTGGGGATTCTAAGTAATTTCCTAGCAGAAAATACAGCCACAAATGTCAGAAAAGGTTTAGTCTTTAAATGGGTAAACTGACATCATACAGACCGGAGTTCATTCCATTGATAAAAGTTCCAAAAAGACACTTTGTTTTATACGTCGAAAGAAAATAAAAGAAAAACAAATACAGGCAGCCTGCCAAGATTAAGGCCTCATTTACACTACTGCTGGTAAACGGACGTTTTGAGGCATTTGGGCTTTTTTTTTCAGCTGCCCCTGAACTTTCCTCTATGTTTTCTTATCAGTACATTTACACAGGGTCGTTTAAGGTAGTTTCCAGGCAGTTGAGTTTAAAGGCTTTTTTTGGAAAGCAAAAAAATGGGTTCAGACGCCAGCTCAGAGGCATTTGAAACGCCAAACAGCTTGTAAAAGCCGCTAAACGTGCCTAAACGCGGTAACTTGCATCTAGGACCATTTAGTTTACAGGCATTTCCATTAAAAAAAAAAAAAAAAAAGGGATTTTATTATAACTTACCGTAAAATCCTTTTCTCTGAGTTCACTGACAGACGCAGCTCTTCTTAATTGACACGTGGGGTTTTATGTCGTCCTATCAGGAGTGACTAGGCAAAACAGATGCAAAAGCATCAGGGATAGGCTGGCCCCTCCCATGGGGGCCGTCCTCACCTGAGCCTATAAAACCCCCTGCTGGCCAATGGCATTCAGTTTGTCACAAGCAGTGCAACAAAAAAATCAGAGGGGTGGGAGCTGCGTCTGTCAGTGAACTCAGAGAAAAGGATTTTACGGTAAGTTATAATAAAATCCCTTTTTCTCTTACGTTCACTGACAGACGCAGCTCTTCTTAATTGACACGTGGGGACGTCCCAAAGCAGTGCCAAAAAACTAGAGGGGTGGGCAAGCAACAACAACAACTGTACCCAACCTGTCTCT
>BLSH010440999.1:19102-35080 GCA_018402905.1 Glandirana rugosa
AACGCTCCCATTAGCAGCTGGCAGCCACAGGGAAGGAAACGCTCTCCCCTGGATATAAAACTGCCGCCCCCCCGCCGGCCAATCAGGCGCAGCCCGATGGCGCACCATCACGGCTGCGCCCGCCTGGCCAATCAGGGAAGGCGCCGCGGCGCGCCAGCCGGCTGGAACGCAGAACCCGGAAGCGGAGGAGAACAGAGCAGCGGACCTATCCCCCACAGCACAGACAGGCACTCTAGCAAGAAGCCCAGGATGGCTGTTCCTGTGCGACTGATGGCAGTTTATGCCAGCGCTACCTCCGGCACCAGGAGCGTCACCATCCGAGGGCTTTACCCCCTTCAACTGGGACCTTCCACCGCAGGGACAGACGGCAGGAAATCGGGACGTCCGGAGCAAGGACAGAATAAGAACACCGTCTCCAGGTACTGCTGTCCTTTTATGCTCTGTTAAAGGGATGTCCTATACGGGGTCAAGGGGGCGGGGTTGACCCGAGGTGTGCTGCCATGGGGCAGAGCCAGGAAATACATATACACTATATCGGGACGCCTGCCTTTACATGCACATGAACTTTAATGGCATCCCAATCTTAGCCTGTAGGATTCAATATTGAGTTGGCCCATCCTTTGCAACCTTAACAGATTCAACTCTTCTGGGAAGGCTGTCCACAAGGTTTAAGAGTGTGTCTACAGGAATGTTTGACCATTCTTCCAAAAGAAGAATGTGGGTCAGGCACGGATGTTGGACAAGAAGGCCTGGCTCACAGTCTCCGCTCTAATTCATCCCAAAGGTGTTCTATCAGGTTGAGGTGCAGGTCAGTCAAGTTCCTCCACCCCAAACTCGTTCATCCATGTCTTTATAGACCTTGCTTTGTGCACTGGTCCAAATAATTTGGTGGAGGGGGGATTATGGTGGGGAATATTTTTCAGGGGTTGGACTTGGCCCCTTAGTTCCCTTCTAGTGAAGGGAACTCCAGTGAAGTGAAAGCTTCAGCATACCAAGACATTTTGAACAATTTGATTTGCAAAAAATTGTGAGTGTAATCAGTGTTCTGCAATAGTTTTACACACCAAAACACCAGTACAGCCACATACAGTGTTCCTGATAGCTAGCCACACCAGTGAGAAGTTTAAATAAACAGCGCAGTCAGCCACAGTGTCTTTGGCCGAAAGCCACCACAATCTCCGTGTTAATTATGTTAACTATTTATGTGAATACACTCTGATCACCATAAAAGTATTCACACATCTAGATCTAAGGACAGAAATAGTAGTTTAATATACAATATATGTTTATTGATAGATTTAAATAATATATACAAATTACACACTAAAGAGTATTTACAACACATTGAGGTTGATTTATTAAGGGCAAATCCACTGTGCACTACAAATGCACTGCAAGTGCACTTTAAGTGCACTTGGAAGTGCAGTCATGTAGATCTGAGGGGAAGATATGAAATGAGAGGAAGCTGTGTTGATTTCTATCATCCAATAAAGTGCAATCAAAAATGTTGTTTTTATTTTACTTGCATGTCCCCCTTAGATCACCAGTGACTGCACTTCCAAGTGCACTTGCAGTGCATTTCCAAGTGCAATTGCAGTGCACTTGTAGTGCAAAGTGGATTTGCCTTTAGTAAATAAACTCCAATGTACAGAATAAGTATGATGGGTTACATGATATTCACAAGTAACACACAAAACCGTATTTACAATACAATGCACAGTACAAGCATGGGGTTAGTTTACCTCTCAGCTTCAGGTCTGGTCATAGTAAGGTGTCTGTTTATGAAGCAATGGAAAAAAAACACTGCTCCATTCTCCAGCATTCAAAGAGGAGATTGTTTTCCTCTGTGTACCAGTTTATGAAGCAGTGTAGATCGCTTCACCTTTTGTGAAGTGAAGCGATCTACATAAGCTTCCAACAGAGGAGAACGCCCCGTGATACTCAAATCTCGTGAGACATAACAAGATTATGGTACCAGAAATTCACCGAAACACTGAGATGTTGGTTTATTAAGCAGTAATTAAGTATCACTGCTTAGTAAAGGACATTCTCAGAGGAGACCACCCACCTCGTTAATAAAATAATTATTCCCTCTACACTATATATGTATATATAAACACACACACATTGTATATACATATATATATATATATATATATATACACATAGATTATATATTTGTATACTGTATATATACATACATCATATATATATATATATATATATATATATATATATATATATCTACACATATACAAGACAGGGGGACATGGATACTGTGTTGGGGGTCTGACCGAGGAAGAAGGTAGTCAGTAATCTTTCTCCTTCCTCCGGGATTCTCTCTTGACTCCCCAATTCTCCACCTCTGAGCTGGTGAATCGGGGAGTGTGAATTCTGACACAGATCGCCAGTGAAGTGCTGAGATCACAGCTTCATAAACTGACCGTTTCCATTTCAATCAATCACAGCTTCTCCCTGTGTGGAGATGATCCTCGGAGAACAGATTCTCCACCGATCATCTCTGTTTCATAAACCAAAAATGAACTATGATCAGCGGTGATGCCAAGGATCACCGCTGTTCATCATTTCATAAACGGACAGCTAAGTGCTTTTGTGTCCCAGGATAAAGAGAGTGCACAGCTTGGTAGAAAGAGTAGAAAGAGTAACAATGCTAGGGAAGCTGAAAGGAGTAACACAATCACTTGTTTAAATATATACTCATTTAAATACAACATAAATATATCTACAATATTATTTTCATCTGGTAATGGAGATTTCAAATAAACTCATATGAAACACCAGTGTTACCAGTGCAGCCACCAACCGTGTACCTGATCTCTAGCCACACCGGTCACACTGTCACTGGACCAGTGCAGCCAGACAGTGTCTGTGATTGCTGTCATACCCATGTCAGTTATGCCAGACCAGTGTACGCCAGCAACGGTGTGCCTGATTACCTTCACACCAGTGTAGGTATCACCAGCCCAGTATAAGCTAGTAACAGTATTCCTGATCCCAGTATTAGTGACACCAGACCGGTGTACACCAGCAACTACATTCCTGATCATAGTGTTAGTGACACCAGACCAGTGTACTGTAGCAACAGTGTTCCTGATGACTTTCACACCAGTGCCGGTGTCCCCAGCCCAGTTGCTAGTAACAGTGTTGCTAATCACTGCCACGCAAGTTCTAGGATTGCCAGACCAGTACATATAGCAACAGTATTTCTGATCAACACCACACCAGTCACAGTGTCACCAGACCAGCATAAGCCAGTATAAGCTAGAGCCGATGACCTGATTGCTGCCACACCAGTGGCAGTGTCAACAGAGCCAGTGAAGCTAGTAACACTGTTCTGATCAATAGTCACACCAGTGCTAGTGTCATCAGAGCCAGACAGTGCTCTAATCATTGCCACATCAGTAAGCGTCACCAGAGCCAGCATAACCTGATCACCAGCAAGAACCAGTGTCCTGAACACCAACCACCGTAAAACATGTCCAGAAAAATGTTCAGGGAACAGGCCTTTCAAATTCTGAGCATGATAGATAAGAGGGGCAAAGCTTTGACTGTCAGATTTTAATTCAGAATATGAACCTGTGACAAGTAACAGTTCAGTAATAGCCACCTCTGATTCAAAGGATGAAAGGGTCCCTACTAAAATAGTTAGATGTACTGAACATCCTATAGAACTGCCGCAGGTAAGTAGCAGTAGTGCAGTATATTCTGGTGAAGTGGTAAGCATCAGTGGTTCAACACATCCTGCTGAAAAAAATTACACCCATTCAGATTTTATTTGTTTTTACTAACGGCTTATTCAATTTAACCGCTTCAATACAGGACGTTTATACCCCCTTCCTGCCCAGACCAATTTTCAGCTTTCAGCGCTCTCTCACACTTTGAATGACAATTACTCTCTCATGCTACACTGTACCCAAACAAAATGTTATCATTTTTTTCACACAAATAGAGCTTTCTTTTGGTGGTATTTAAGAACCTCTGGGTTTTTTATTTTTGCAATATAATTGAAAAAAGCGCGAACATTTTGGAAAACTTTTTTTTAGATTCTGTGATAAAATTTTCCAAATAAGTAATTTTTGTTCATAAATTTGGGCCAAAACCTATACTGCTACCTATCTTTGGTAAAAAATAACCCAAATAAGTGTATAATATTTGGTCTGTTTGAAAGTTATAGTCTACAAGCTATGGTGCCAATCATTGAAAATTGATGACACCTGATGTACTGATGGCCTAAGTCATTTCTTGAGGCCCTGAGATGTCAGTAATGTAAAAATACCCCCCAAATGACCCTTTTTTTAAAAGTAGACATTCCAAGGTATTTATTAAAAGGCATGGCAAATTTTTTGAAGTTGTACTTTTTCCCCACAATTCTTGGGAAAATTAAGAAATTATTATTTTTTTTTTTGCACAAAATTTTCATAACAACAAGTTATTTCTCACACACAGCATATGCATACTTCCGATTACACCCCAAAATACATTCTGCTACTCGCCCCGAGTATGGCGATACCATATGTGTGAGACTTTTTCACAGCCTGGCCACATAGAGAGGTCCAGCATGCAGGGAGCACCGTCATGCATTCTAGGAGCAGAATTTTCACATCTACAGTCAGGTCCATAAATATTGGGACATCAACACAATTCTAATCTTTTTGGCTCTATACACCACCACAATGGATCTGAAATGAAAAAAAAAACAAGATGTGCTTTAACTGCAGACTTTCAGCTTTAATTTGAGGGCATTTACATCCAAATCAGGTGAACAGTGTAGGAATTACAACAGTTTGTATATGTGCCTCCCACTTTTTAAGGGACCAAAAGTAATGGGACAGATTAACAATCATAAATCAAACTTTCACTTTTTAATACTTGGTTTCAAATCCTTTGCAGTCAATTACAACCTGAAGTCTGGAGCACATAGACATCACCAAATGCTAAGTTTCATCCCTGGGGATGCTCTGCCAGGCCTCTACTGCAACTTTCTTCAGTTCCTGCTTGTCCTTGGGGAATTTTCCCTTCAGTTTTGTCTTTAGCAGGTAAAATGCATGCTCAATCGGATTCAGGTCAGGTCATTGACTTGGCCATTGCATGACATTCCACTTCTTTCCCTTAAAAAACTCTTTGGTTGCTTTCGCAGTATGCTTCGAGTCATTGTCTATCTGCACTGTGAAGCGCCGTCCAAAGAGTTCTGAAGCATTTGGCTGAATATGAGCAGATAATATTGCCCGAAACACTTCAGAATTCATCCTGCTGCTTTTGTCAGAAGTCGCATCATCAATAAATACAAGAGAACCAGTTCCATGGGCAGCCATACATGCCCACACCATGTCACTACCACCACCATGCTTCACTGATGAGGTGGTATGCTTTGGATCATGAGTAGAGTTGAGCGAACACCTGGACGTTCGGGTTCGGAGGGTCCGAGCGAACTTTAGGAAAAAATCAGGGTTCGGCACCGAACGTTGCGCAAACTTTATCCCGGACACCGAACCCCATTGAAGTCAAAGGGGACCCACACTTTTAGGCACACAAATGGCTGTAACAAAGTCCTGGCAAGTGCTAGAGGGCTGCAAAAGGAAGTAAAATGGGGGTAAGAGTAGGGCAAGTGCCCTACAAAAAAATGGGGATAGGGAAAATAAATGAAAATCAAATAAAAAAATGGGAAGGGGGGGTGGATGTGGAGTAGGAGCCCAGAGGTTGACTAGGCCATGACCGTGGCAGTGTAGGTGCAAGTGGCGGTGGTCGAGGAGGAGGAGGAGGTAGCCAACACTGTATTTTTTTTTGTTTGTTTATAATTGGGGTAGCCCCCAAAATATTGAGGCCTATTCAAAAAAACAAGTATACGAATGGCTGTGTGAGTCCGGTCTAAATGTTTATTCTGCACAAGGTACAGACAAGTCTTGTGGGATCCATGCCTGGTTCATTTTAATAAAGGTTAGCTTGTCCACGTTGGCTGTGGACAGGCGGCTATGCTTGTTTGTGATAATGCCCCCTGCCGTGCTAAACACACGTTCAGACAATACACTGGCTGCAGGGCAGGCCAGCACCTCCAAGGCATAAATGGCAAGCTAAGGCCACGTGGCCAATTTGGAGACCCAGAAGTTGAATGGGGCAGACCCATCAGTCAGTACGTGTAGGCGTGTGCACACATACTCTTGCACTATGTTGCTGAAATGCTGCCTCCTGCTAAGACGTTGTCTATCGGCTGGTGGTGCTGTTTGTTGTGGCGGGCTGCTGACAAAGCTATGCCACATTTCGGCCATGCTAACCCTGCCTTCTGAGGTGCTGGCGGTGGCACAGCTGCATTGGTGGCCTCTTCCTCCTCCTCTGCCTTCGCCTTGTGCTTCCGCTGAGCCCCCGGTGTCATTTGGGATTGCCCTCAGCAGCGCCTCTACCAGTGTGCGCTTGTAATCAAAAGAGAGCTAAAAAGAGAGCTTGTAGTCGCGCATCTTCCTCTCACGCTTCAGTGAGGGAATTAAGGACGGCACGTTGTCCTTGTAACGGGGATCCAGCAGGGTGGCCACCCAGTAATCAGAAGAAGTTACAATGTGGGCAACTCGGCTGTCATTGCGCAGGCACTGCAGCATGTAGTCAGCCATGTGTGCCAGGCTGCCCAGAGGCAAAGACAAGCTGTCCTCTGTGGGAGGTATATCATCTGTGTCCTCTGTATCCCCCAGCCACTCTCCAGTGATGCCCACAAGCTGTGTTGGGTGCCACCCTGCTGGGATTCCTCCTCCTCCTCATCTTCCTCGTCCTCCTCGTCCTTCAGAACTGTGCCCTGGCTTGAATATTTTTGACCTGGCCTATGCTGGTGCAGGAACCCACCCTCCAAGCCACTTGCGAATGACTGGCCTGATAACCGTGGAAATGACCCCTCTTCCTCCTCCTCATCCTCCTGTGCCACATCTTCTTCCATCATGGCCCAAAGTGTTTTTTCAAGGAGACATAGAAGTGGGATAATAACGATGAGAACAGCGTCATCGGCACTGGCCATGATGGTGGAGTACTCAAAACACCGCAATACGCTGCACAGGTCTCGCATGAAGGCCCACACGTTGGTGGTGAAGTGTTGCTGTTCCGCAGAACGACTGACCCGTGCGTGCTGCAGCTGAAACTCCACTATTGCCTGCTGCTGCTCACACAGTCTCTCCAGCATGTGCAAGGTGGAGTTCCACCTTGTGGGCACGTCGCATATGAGGCGGTGAGCGGGAATGCCGAAGTTTCTCTGCAGCGCAGACAGGCGAGCAGCAGCAGGGTGAGAATGCCGAAAGTGCGCACAGACGGCCCTCACTTTATGCAGCAGCTCTGACATATCTGGGTAGTTTTTTAGCAAATGCTGTACCACCAAATTAAGCACATGCGCCAGGCAAGGGATGTGCGTCAAACCGGCTCGGCCCAGAGCCACTACGAGATTTCGGCCATTGTCGCACACCACCAGGCCGGGCTTGAGACTCAGTGGCAACAACCACTAATTGGTCTGTTGTTCAATGTCCATTCACAGCTCCTGCATAGTGTGGGGTTTATCCCCCAAACATATCAGTTTTAAAACAGCCTGTTGTCGTTTCCCCCTGGATGTGCTGATGTTGGTGGTGAACGTTTTACGCTGAGAGGATGAGTAGGTGGTCAAGGAGGAGGAAGGAAGCGCAGTAGGAGGAGGAGGCAACAGGAGGCAAAGAGAAATGCCCTGCAATCCTCGGTGGTGGAAGGACATGCGCCAAATGGCTAGCCGGCTCAGGCCCACCCGCCACTACATTTGCCCAGTGTGCAGTTAGCGAGATATGGCGTCCCTGCCCGTGCTTACTGGTCCATGTATCAGTGGTTATATGGACCTTGCCACAGATGGTATTGCGCAGTGCACACTTGATCTTGTCCCCGACTTGTTTGTGCAGGGAAGGCTCGCCTGGAAAAATAGTGGCGGCTGGGAACCACGTACTGTGGGACAGCCACCACCATCAGGTTTTTGAAACTGTCCGTGTCCACCAGACGGAATGACAGCATTTCAAAGGCCAGGAATTTTGAAATGCTGGCATTCAGGGCCAGGGATCGTGGGTGGGTAGGGGGGTACTTCCTCTTTCTTTCCAGTGTTTGGGAGATGGACAGCTGTAAGCTTCCATGGGACCATGTGGAAATGCTTGGGGACGGTGGCGGACACGGTGGCGTTGCTGTCATATCGTCTGTTTGCTGGGTGGCAGGTGACACTGTCACTGCAGAGGTGGAGGAAGAGGACGAGGCAGCAGCAGAAGAGGAAGCAGGAGGAGACCGAGACCTTTCTTGGATTTTGAGGTAATTATTCCAATGCAGCTTGTGCCTTGAATTTAGATGCCTGGTCATGGGGTTTGTGCTCAGGTTGAGAACATTTATGCTCAGGCTATCATTGCACAGCTTGCAAACCACTCGTGTCTTGTCGTCAGCACATTGTCTGAAGAACTGCCATGCAGGGGAACGCCTTTGAGCTGCCTTTGGTGTGCTAGGTCCCTGGGTGCGGTGGGTAGTAGCAGGCATAGTGTCTAGGGGACGCTCGCTCCGCTTTTGCAACCTGCTTCCTCTTTTGCTGTGCTGGTGCCTCTGTGCGACCACCACCTCTTCCTCCAAACTCCACACGTCACTCGCATGACCCTCATTCCATGTGGGGTCTAGGACCTCATCATCCTCCACATCATCTTCCACCCACCCTTCACCACTGCCCTCCTTGTCAGCCTGCACACTGAGGCAAGCTGCAGCAGTTGGCACCTGTGTTTCGTCATCATCAGCGATGTGCTGCGCTGGTGTTTCCATGTCCTCATCCTGCAACAGAAGTGGTTGGGCATCGGTGCACTCAATGTCTTCCACTTCTGGGGCAGCGCTATATGGATGTCCCACGGAAAGCACACCAGGAGAGTCATCAAAAAGCATAAGAGTCTCTTGCAGGACTTGGGGCTCAGACTGCTTGGCTAATTTACAAGGGGCTGAGGTGAAAGACAGATGGCCATGGGGTTCAGGTGCCAACTCTGAGCTTTCATCAAGGGACCAGGAGGGAGATAATGTGAAGGAACTGAAGGCATTGTCAGCCACCCAATCTACTATCGCCTGTACTTGTTCTGGCCTCACCAATCGTTGAGGGGCATTCTGGCCTACCATATACCGGTGAAAGTTGTGTTGGGTACCTGAGGTAGGTGTTTCCCTTGTGCGTGTAGCTGGCACACCTCGACCACGTCCTCTCCTTCCAACAGGAGGTTCACCAACACCACCAACACCAGCAGCACCAGCATCACCAGCAGCACCATGACCACGTCCCTTATTTGCTCTCCTCATTGTGCCCGCAAATGTACTATGTAGCCCTATGTAAGTATTTATTAATACCAATTAATACCCTTTTTTTTTTTTAAAACACCAACGTAGCTGGACTTTTTATTTTGGTGCAAGAAATGCACTGCTCACACCAACAGCTGGAAGCTCTCCCTTTAGAACTAGGAGATGAAGATGATTTTTCAACAATAATGTGTCACTTACAGCAATAGCTGGCCCTATAGGAGTAGGCAATGGTTTTGGAACAAGAATCTGTCCCTCTAAGCAACAGCTGGAAACTCTCCCTTTAGAACTAGGAGGTGATTTTTGAACAATAATGTGTCACTTACAGCAATAGCTGGAAGCTCTCCCTTTAGAACTAGGAGATGATTTTTGAACAGTAATGTGTCACTTACAGCAACAGCTGGAACCTGGCCCTATAGGAGTAGGCAATGTTTTTTGAACAATAATATGTCCCTCTAAGCAACAGCTGGAAACTCTCCCTTTAGAACTAGGAGATGATTTTTGAACAATAATGTGTCACTTACAGCAACAGCTGGAACCTGGCTCTATAGGAGTAGGCACTGATTTTTGAACAATAATCTGTCCCTCTAAGCAACAGCTGGAAACTCTCCCTTTAGAACAAGGAGATGATTTTTGAACAATAATGTGTCACTTACAGCAACAGCTGGAAACTCTCTCTTTAGAACTAAGAGATGATTTTTGAACAATAATGTGTCACTTACAGCAACAGCTGTAACCTGACCCTATAGGAGTAGGCAATGATTTTTGAACAATAATCTGTCCCTCTAAGCAACAGCTGGAAACTCTCCCTTTAGAACTAGGAGATGATTTTTTAACAATAATGTGTCACCTACAGCAACAGCTGGCCCTATAGGAGTAGGCAATGATTTTTGAACAATAATCTGTCCCTCTAAGCAGAAGCCTCTACCTAGTGCAGTCAGATTGTTGTGTAATGCGGGGTTTGATCTGCAATCTGTCACTCAAAGCAGCAGTATGTGAAATCTCAAATTACTCCAACAATCTGATCGTTGTGCACGATCGTAGTGATCGTTGTGTTATGCAGAGTTTGATATGCAATCTGCAATCTGTCACTCAAAGCAGCAGTATGTGAAATCTCAAATTAATGCAATCTGTCCCTCAGAGCAACAGCAGTAGTAATCTCAGGATGCAGGATCAGATGTTAAAATGTCTGCAATCTCTCCCTCACAAAAACGCCGCCAGCATTCTCTCCCTACACTAACCCAAGAGCATGTGACATACAGCACTGTGACTCCAGCTTATAAAGAGGCTGGGTCACATGATGCACTGGCCATTCACAGCCATGCCATTAGTAGGCATGGCTGTGATGGCTTCTAAGGGCAAACCAGTGAAATGCTTGTTGATTGGCTGCCCTTCAGCTATTCAACATGCGTGATCAACTACCAGAACCCGAACCAAACGTTTTTTGAAATGTCCGTGTTCGGTTCCGGGTCACGGACACCCGAAAGTTCGATACGGATCCGAACATTACAGTACGGGTTCGCTCAACACTAGTCCCTACCAAAAGGGTCAGATGTAATGAACATCCTATAGAACTGTCGCAGGCAAGTACCAGTAGTGCAGTATATTCTGGTGAAGTGGTAAGCACCAGTTACATAGTCAGCGAGGTTGAAAAAAGACACAAGTCCATCAAGTCCAACCTATGTGTGAGCTCTTATGTCAGTATTACATTGTATATCCCTCAATGGTGCGGTACCTTAGGTGTGCATCTAGTCGTTTTTTGAAATTATCTATGCTACCAGCAGAAACTACTGCTTGTGGAAGAGAATTCCACATCCTCACTGCTCTTACCGTAAAGAAACCTCTACGCATTTTAAGGTTAAACTGCCTTTCTTCTATTCTTAGTGAATGGCAGCGTGTCTTTGTGTACTCCCTTGCACTGAATAGTTTTGTCCCTATAGTGGGGTCACCAGTACAGTATGTGTACATTGAAATCATATCCCCTCTCAAGCGTCTCTTCTCCAGAGAGAATAAGTTCAGTGCTTGTAATCTTTCCTCATAACTGAGGTCCTCCAATCCCTTAATTAGCTTTGTGGCCCTTCTCTGAACCCTTTCCAATACCTGGACATCCTTCCTGAGGACTGGTGCCCAGAACTGGACGGCATACTCCTGGTGCGGCCTCACCAGAGACTTGTATAGTGGGAGAATTATTGATTTATCCCTGAAGTTAATCCCTTTCTTGATGCATGCCAACACTTTGTTAGCTTTGCTTGCAGCAGCTTGGCATTGCATGCCACTGCTGAGCCTGTTCTCTACTAGGACCCCTAGGTCTTTTTCCATCCTAGATTCCCCCAGAGGCTTACCCCCTAGTGAGTAGTTTGCGTTCATGTTCTTGGTACCCAAATGCATTATCTTACATTTTTCTACGTTAAATCTCATTTGCCACTTGTCTGCCCACCCCATTAATTTTAATCAGTGGTTCAACACATCCTGCTGAAATGGCAAACACAACTAACGGGGTGTTACAACATCAGCCATACAGGATTAGGGCCCATACTAGTGTCCCGGAGGCAATTTTAAATTTTTTGTGACTACCCTCTACTTCAAGAGCACATACAGTATCATCCCTCCATTTAAAGCCCAACCAGGCAAGTAGAAAAAAATTACACCCATTCAGATTGTATTTATTTTTTTACTAAAGGCTTATTCAATTTAATTGTGGACCAATGTAATCTATATGCCCAGCAGTACCTTACCAGCGGTCCCAATTCTGTTAATGTCCAACCTTTTGATTGGAAGGCCACCACAATTGATAAATGTAAAATCTATCTGGAAGATCCTGGAAATTCATTTGAAGGAGAATATCATCAGCCTTGGATTAAATTGAGAAGTAGCCCCCAGGATGGTCTTCATGACCAAGATTCCTTAGACAAATGGTAGGAGTTTTTTAAACACCTCAAAACAGGGCACTCTCACCCCCTTCCTGCCCAGGCCATTTTTCAGCTTTCAGCACTGTCACACTTTGAATGACAATTGTGCGGTCATGCTACACTGTAACCATGTGAATTTTTTTATCATTTTCTTCTCACAAACAGAGCTTTCTTTTGGTGGTATTTAATCACTGTTGGGTCTTTTACTTTTTACTAGAAAAAAAAGACCAACATTTTGAAAAAAAAAAGTTTTTCTATTTCTGTCAGTAAATTTTGTAAATAAATATTTTTTTCTCCTTCACTGATGTGCGCTGATGAGGCTGCACTGATGGGTACTGATAGGCTGCACTGATTGGCACTGATGAGGTGGCACTGATGGGCACTGATGAGGTGGCACTTACGGGCACTGATGAGGGGGCACTTATAGGCACTGATTAGGTGGAACTGTTGAGGAGGCACTAATATGCCGCACTTATGGGCACTGATGGGTGGCACTGATGGGCACTGATAGGTGGCACTGATAGGCGGCAATGGTAGGCATGGATAGGTGCATTGATGGGCATTGATGGGTGGCACTGATGGGCGGCACTGATGAGCATTGATGGGAAGCACTGATGGGCATTGATGGGCAGCACTGCTAGGCACTGAAAGCCAGCACTGACTGGCATCACTAATGGGCAATGATTGGTGCCACTTGTGGGCACTGATTGCTGGCACTGGAGGGTACTGATTTCTGACACTGGTGAGCACTGATTGCTGGCACTGGTGGTGTTTCATTGTAATCAGGGCACTGATGATCAGCACCCTGATTACATCTCTTGCTGTCCCCTGCGAGGAGATGCCGCAGATCGGCTCTCCTCACCACACACTGTGTCAGTGTGAGGTGATGAGAGACAATTACTGGCACTTCCAGTATTTACATGTGACCAGCTGTGATTGGGCACAGCCAATCACATGGTTAAAGAGCTGCGTCAGCAGCTCTTTACAGAGATCGGGGTTGTGCCATGTCCTATCAACTGCATGCCCCAGTCCATCCATGAATGAGAGCAGCACGGTCCCTCCGTCATTTGACAGTGCGCAGGTGGCAACTGGTTAATAAGGCAGGGAGAGAGTTACAAGGATTAATTTTAAAATGGAAAAATAAAAAATGGTACTTTTAGAGGAGAAAATTAAAAATCTTCAGATTGAATTAGAACCCATTAAAGATAGACAAGAAACAATTGACTTTAATGATTCTTTGGCAAAGAAATTAGATAAAATAGATAAAGACACACAAAAGTAGAAAGTCAAAAAGTTCAGTATAAATTTAACAGACTTTAGGACCAATCAAATTTACGTATGGCAAAGTAATCTATCTATTATTCCCAATGATAGGGAGATCCATTCAGAATCTGAGATATCTATGGAAGAGCCGAGTACTAGTATTTCTGCTGTACGACAAAATACAGCATCAACCCCTATAACAAATAAAAATAATCAACTTAATAGGGGCAGAGGGAATAGAATTCTGAAATTACAAGTACAACATCCCCCTACTCCAGGTTGGGCCACCCCTGTACAATCTATGGGTTATTCCTATAGCCCGATACGGGGAGCAGGATGGAGGGGAGGACCAACAAGAGGATGATCAAGAATGATCACCCCACTACTAATAATCCCCGCTTTTAGGGGGGGAGAGGGGTGGAAAGGGCATTCAATTACACACATCAAGGGGACAGAGTAAGAGTGAATGGAATGGCAAGAGAAGGAGAGGGTGCAGAGCAGGGAGAAGGCTCCAACTTAAAAAAACACAGAAGGGATCAGTGAATCAGGGCATATTCAGTTTAAGCCAATGCGGCCCTTTTTTTTCAAAAATAATTACATATACTTGATTTAGGTTTAAAGTGTGCCCCAAAGAGACCCATAAATAAATTCAATATGTATATAGATACTCACAAGTTTATCAGGAAAATTAATTTGAGCAAATGTTTTATCAATAATCCTAATACTTCTGTGAGTAGAAATACTATCAATAAGAATGTAAGTATTAATAGTGGTTTTGCAACAAACCCATTTTTAACCCCTGGTACCAGGTAACCATTATGTGGAAGTGTTTAAAAATCTAGTGTTAAGGGATCTATAGCAGAATACCCCTAAGAGAGGAGTGAATCAAAGACATATTAGAGAAGGGATTGAAGCACTAGAAACATGAAAAGATATCATAGTGAAACCTATGGATAAAGGGGGAGAGTTGTTAATACTTGACAAGCAATTTGTCATGTACCAAGCTGGAGCCTGAGGTGATGAAAGGGCTTCCCTTGTGGTTGAGTGCACAGCACCCCTGAGGTTGCTGACAGAGGGTACTATGCCCAGAGGTGCATGGGTTGCCTGCTGATGAAGCTGTCTGATGGTTCCAGATGCAGAAACACCCAGGATCAGAGAAGGTAGTCACAGTAAGTGATACTCTGAAGGAGCTGGCAGATCTTAGCAGAAGGGTAGAGCAGGATACAACGTCAGGAGCCAGGCCGAGGGTCAAACACTGGAGATCAGACAGGAACAAGGCAGGAAGAGAGGCCTGTGGTGCAAGCCAGGTTCAGAGCCAGGAGAGAAGCCAGAGCAGGTCAGGGAAAGCCGGGCCGGTAACAGGTAATCACACAGAAGCACAAGGCACAGGAACACAGGATACAAGGCTGACGATAATCCAGCAATTTATGATAGCCACTGGTGTCCTTATATAGGCCAGTAACCACGGGCAATTAGCATGTTCTGTGAAGGCACGTTCACCGCGCTATGCGAAGGCACATTCACTGTTGTGAAAGCGCGTTCGTCACTGAATGCCGTTTGCTAAGGCCATATTGGATATTGGCAAATCTGCCAGTTCTTCTCCAAATTCTTCCCTGACACAATTCTATCATGAACAGATGGCAGAAATGTTATCTGATGAAGGTAGGAATAACAAACTGCCAAAGGATCCTACTTTGCTCTATAAAGATCAGTTGAAATTACTGATAGATAGAGTTGAGCGAACTTCTAGAAGTCCGGGTTCTGCTGGTTCGGCCGAACTTCGGAACTAAGTCCGGGTTCGGGTCCGGACAGAACCCGAACTTTGTCCCGGACCCCGAACCCCATTGAAATCAATGGAGACCCGGACTTTTAGGCACAAAAATTTTTGTAAAATAGTCCTGGAAGGTCCTAGAGGTCTGCAAAAGGAAGGAAATGTGGGTAAGGGTGGGACAAGTGACCTACAAAGAAATGGGGACAGGGAAATAACTTTAAATATTTTTAAAAAAATTAAAAATGCAAAAATGGAGATCATCTTCAAAATGGGCCTGAAAAGTATTAATTAACATTAGAGGCCATAGAACTGTTCTAAAATCATCTTCAAACTGTGTAAAAAAAAGTATAAATAAGCCGGGAGTACCCATATCACTGTTCTGCAAAATGTGTGTATCACTTTAAATGAAACCGGAAATCAGTGCACATCTCTTCTGCACAATTATTTCAAGTCTGTGTGTCACTTTAAATCAAACCGTCAATCATTGCACATCTGTTATTCACACTTCTTTTTAAAGTCTGTGTCACTTTAAATGAAACCGTCAATCATTGCACATCTGCTATTCACACACATCTGTTCTGCACCAGAACAGATGTTATTCACACATTACATCGGTTCTGCACACATCTGAAAATAGTTTAGAACACTTTACCTAAAACCGGGGAGGAACCATACACCTGTTCTTCAAACATCTGGAATCTGTGTGTGAAAATACAGCATGGAGAA
>BLSH010440999.1:93749-133108 GCA_018402905.1 Glandirana rugosa
ATTGGATTCTTTGTGACAAGAAAGTTGTGGTCCACATAATTGTTCGAACTTTCGGGATGTAGATGTTCTGGACGGGCGGGGAGGACACGTGGGCGTGACGTCCTTGGAATGTTGTGGAGTCGTCTGTCTGGAGGTTTTCCCGTATTAAACCTTCTATTCCCTTTACCGCCGGATTTGGTAATCAGGGCGACGTAGCACAGGGAAGAATTCGTAATTTGCTTGCGATACAGTTGGTTTTACCCGTTCTGCGTTCCTCTAGAGAGAGGGGGGGCAAGCGCGAGTGGGTCTCGGGTGAGGAGGCTCCGTCTGCGGAGGTATCGCCTCTAGAAGGCGAGGTTGGAGCGGAAGATCTCCGCTATGGAGGCGTCTGCCTCGGAGGAGTGGGCTCTGGGTGAGCGCGAACGGGGGGGAGAGAGATCTCCTTGCGTCTTGCCCATTTTGGTTGACATAGCGTTCGTTTAATGCTTAAGAAGGGACACGATGCAGCGGGACTAATGGTTTAGGCCGCCATTTCCCTTATCTTCCAAATTATGCCCTTTTGGAGGTCTGTCTGCTGAGGTGTTGTAAGGTTCCTGCAGTGCGGGTGCACAGGAGGGGCGGGCAGGTCTTGTAGATGTAGGGCTTTCAAGCTTGTTAATACACCTGGTGTTGAAAGAACAGTGTTTCTTAGGTTAGGGTTTTAGTGTTCCCCTTATTTGAGTGCTGGGGGCCTCAGAGAACTATGTGGCTTTGTGTGAGAAGCTCAAAGTTCCCAGACTATATAGCTGCTTGGCACAGTCACTCCTTAGTGCTTCTATATTGAATATTATAGTGTTTGTGCTGTTCCTGTGAGGTGAAGGGGATGACTAGTGCACTGTACTGTGGACTGGAGTGAGTGAAGTCCTGTGCTTTAAGATGATTAAAGATGGCGGCGTCTGTACAGCCTGTGTGCAGGAGGTTGCTTTGGAAGGCAAGTCCCCTTCTTTTATATTGAATTAGTGTGACAGTCTGAGTGGGGCTTGTCCGGATCAAAGGTGGATTGTCTGCCTTTCTTCTGAGAGTGATTCTGGGCTAAGCGCCGCCGGTGGACCGGACTGCACCTCCGCGGCCAGAAATTTAGGCCGGGGATTCGCTTCGCGGCATAGGCCGCGGCCGGTAATCCGCGAGTTTTCAGCCCAGAGAGGGCTTGTTGGAGAGCCCGTGCTTTGTGTGGGTGTCTAGTAGGTATATTACCTGAGCTGTCTTCTCCAGGGGATCGGATGGAGAGGGATGAAGGATGGTGGTGAGCGGAGCTCCTCTGTTCCACGTCCGCTCTCAAGCCGCGCCAGGCCACGCCCCACAAATCTTCTTTCATGTTGTAAGTGCTGCATGTTTGTGAGTCATCTCTTTCTACAACTTCTTGGATTCCCTGAATGCTTCCAGCTTCTCGTCTGCCCATTCCTTTAATTTACTATGAACTTTTACGGTCTATATTTCCTATGACACCTTTCTCTCTGTAGGCAGAGATGATGTGGAGTGCTTCCTGTGCTGACTGTGCCTCCTCTGGTTTGTCAGGCAGCCTTTGCGTAATGTGTGACAAAAGCACTGCATATTCACAAGATATAGTGAGTAGGGGTGGGCTGAATGACTCCCTGCTCAGTTCACACCAAAACTTTTCAACATCGGGAAAGAGTGCCCATTTTGAAGGCTTATATGCAAGTGATTGGCCATACAATGGTTACAGGGGTCCAGGTACTGCCCTGGGGGGCATGTATCAATGACAAAAATTTTTGTAAAAAAAACGTAATTTTTAACCACTGCAATACCAGGCACTTTCCCCCCTTCCCACCCAGACCAATTTTCAGCTTTCAGTGCTGTCACAATTTGAATGACAATTGCGCGTACTGTACCCAAATTAAAAGTTTATCATTTTTTACCACAAATATAGCTTTATTTTGCTGGTATTTGATCACCTCTATGGTTTTTATTTTTTGCGCTACAAATAAAAAGATAACAAAAATTTTGAAAAAAAAAAAACGTTTTTCTTAGTTTCTGTCACAAAATTTTGCAAATAAGTAAGTTTTCTCCTTGATTGATGGGCACTGATGAGGCTGCACTGACGGGCACTGATGAGGCAGTACTGATTGGCACTGATGAGACGGCACTGATGAGGTGGCACTGAGGGGCATTGATAAGGTGACACGTATATGCAGCACTGATGGGCACTGATAGGCAACACTGATAAACAGTACTGATGGGCACTGATAGGTGGCACTGATATGCAGCACTGATAAGTGGCACTGATGGGCACTCATAGGCAGCACTGAGGGGCACTGATAGGTGGCATTGAGCACTGATAGGTGGCACTGGTTGGTACTGATAGGCAGCACTGATAGATAGCACTGTTAGGGAGGCACTGGCAGGAATCACAGAGGGGCACAGGGCCATCCCTATAGTACACTGTACCTTACCAGGCGGTCTAGGGTGGGCTCCCTGGTGGTCCCTGACTGGGCTCCTTGGTGGTCTCCCTGGTGGTCCCAGGGTGGGCTCCTTGGGGGTCCTTGGGTGGGCTCCATGGTTGTCTTGGGTAGCGATCCATGGGGGTTCTGCACTGATAAACAATCAGCGCAAACCCCCTGTCAGAAGAGCTAGCCTCTACTTGCGTCTGCAGATGCGAGTAGAGGAAAAGCCGATACATGGCTCATCCTATGATTAGCCATGATTGGTCACGGCTGATCATGTGGTAAAGTGCTTCTGACAGAGGCTCTTTACCGAGATCAGTAATGCAGTGCATTAGAGTGACACACCACACAACCGATCGCCGGTCACAGGTTGTCCTGGTGGATGTCCTATGACGTCCAGTCAGGATAACTGAACCACTGCCCACCCATCATTTGTCTATAGGCTGGGCGGGATGTGGTTAAATGAGCAGTTATTTATTGATGCTTAAACTGAAAGCATAAAAAAAAACCTTTCAATATAGTGCCTGGGTGGTCCCCTTTGTCTACCTGTAAAGTGACACATCTGTACTGTGTATAGAATCTGCTGCAACAATAATTTCATTTATAAAGCCAAAAAAAATAAAATTTTCCCTGCAAGCTTCCTTTATTTTTTATGCAATGGCTAGGGGAGCCAGTCTGTATTATGAGGCCACAATGTAGTGCACTGGGAACAAGATTAGAGATTTTTTGGATAAATTCTGGTGTCTCTTCCGCCGACTTTGGATAGAATTAACGGGTGTGGAAAAAACTTGGCTTTGGGTGTCAGTGGCACCTTCATACCGCTAACCTGGAAGAGGTACTCTTGATGAAAACAAGAATTGGCCTTGCTGTCAAAAATTGCACTGATATGCACCTGTCAAACAGTTGTGGAAAAATTGGTCTTTGGGTGTTGGTGGTGCTTTCACACCATAACCCTATAGAGATATGTTTCATGAAAGCAAGAATTGCCCTTGCTATAAAATAATTAAATTGGATGTAGCTGTCAAACAGGTGCTGAAAAATGTTTCTTTGGGTGTCGGTGGTGCTTTTACACTGTAACCCTATAGAGGTACTCTAGATGAAAGCAAGAATTGGCCTTGCTGTGAAAAATTGCAATGATAGGCACATGTCAAACAGGTGTGGAAAAATTGTTTTTTGGGTGTTGGTGGCGCCTTCACACCGTAACCCTAGAGAGGCACTCTTGATGAAAGCAAGAATTGGCCTTGCTGTGAAAAATTGCAATGATAGGCACCTGTCAAACAGTTGTGGAAAAATTGGTCTTTGGGTGTTGGGGGCACTTTCACACTATAACCCTATAGAGGTACGCTTGATGAAAGCAAGAATTGGCCTTGCTGTAAAAAAAATGTAATTTGATGTAGCTGTCAAACAGGTGCTGAAAAATAGTTTTTTGGGTGTTGTGGAGCCTTCACACCGTAACCCTATAGAGGTAATCTTGATGAAAGCAAGAATTGGCCTTGCTGTGAAAAATTGCAATGATAGGCACCTGTCAAACAGGTGTGGAAAAATTGGTCTTTGGGTATCGGTGGCGCCTTCACACCGTAACCCTATAGAGGTACTCTTGATGAAAGCAAGAATTGGCCTTGCTGTCAAAAATTGCAATGATATGCACCTGTCAAACAGGTGTGGAAAAATTGGTATTTGGGTGTTAATTGTGCCCATGAAACCTATACTAAAAACATTCTTCCAGATGAAATCAACACCCACAATGCTAGCCAGCCTAGAAGTCCTGCAGAGATTCCATATCCCAAAAACACTTAATCGGCGACATCAGCATCAGGGGCTTCATAGCTGCTGGTAATCCAGGACTGGTTCATTTTGATAAAATTCAGATTGTCCTCGGAGTCTGTGGACAGACGTGTTCTATGATCAGTAACAAAACCTCCAGCAGCACTGAATGCCCATTCGGAAAGCACGCTGGATGCAGGGAAGCTCAGCAGCTCAATAGCATACTGAGCAAGTTCTGGCCAGTGGTCTATTCTCATGACCCAGTAAGCCAGTGTATCATCGACAGGAAAGCTCTCCATTAGAGTTGATCGAACCTCTGGAAGTTCGTGTTCTGCTGGTTCGGCCGAACTTCGGGACAAAGTCCGGGTGGGGGTCCGGACAGAACCCGAACTTTGACCCGAACCCCATTGAAATCAATGGGGACCCGAACTTTTAGGCACTAAAATGGCTGTAACAAAGTCCTGGAAAGTCCTAGAGGTCTGCAAAAGGGAGGAAAATGGGGGTAAGGGTCGGACAAGTGCCCTACAAAGAAATGGGGACAGGGAAATAACTTAAAAGCATTTTTAACCACTCCAGGTCCGCGCTATTGCCGAAATACGGCTCCAGCGCGGACCTGAAATGCCGGGAGGATGCATGCTCCCGCGCGCCCCCTGGAGGCAGCGGCGGCGCGCGCGCGCCGCACGCTGCGCGAGCGTGCCCGCGGGTCGGGCGGACTCGATGTCCGCCCGAGACCCGCAATCACTTTCAGGAGCCTCAGAACGGGAAACCGCCGTTGTAAACACGGCGGTTCCCCGTTCTTTGACAGGGGACATAGCAGATCTACTGATCCCTGTCACTGGGATCAGTTAGATCTGTTATGTCCCGACTAGCCCTGCCCCCCCACAGTTAGAACATACCCAGGGAACATATTTAACCCCTTCACTGCCCCCTGCTGGTTAACCCCTTCACTGCCAATGACATTTATACAGTAATCAGTGGACATTTAAATTTCTGATCGCTGTATAAATGTCATTGGTCCCAAAAATGTGTAAAAAATGTCCGACATTTCCGCCCCAATATCACAGTCCCGATAAAAATCGCAGATCGCCGCCATTACTAGTAAAAAAAAAAATAATAATAAAAACGCCATAAATCAATTCCCAGTTTGTAGACGCGATAACTTTTGCGCAAACCAATCAATATACGCCGATTGCGATTTTTTTTTCCCCAAAAATATGTAGAAGAATATATGTCGGCCAAATCCGATGAATAATTTTTTTAATGGATTTGTACTTTAGCAAAAAGTAAAAAATATTGTTCTTTTTTGCAAAATTGTCGCTCATTTTTTCTTTATAGCGGCGATCAGAAATGACGCAGAGGTGATCAAATACCACCAAAAGAAAGCTCTATTTGTGGGAAAAAAAGGACGCAAATTTTATTTGGGTACAACGTCGCACGACCGCGCAATTGTCATTCAAAATGCGACAGCGCTGAAAGCCAAAAATTGGTCTGGGCAGGAGGGGGGTTTAAGTGCCCAGTAAGGAAGGGGTTAAACTAAAATCACATAAAAAAATCAAAAATGGAGGTGGATGTGGACCATCTTCAAACTGTGTGTGAAAAGTATAAATTAGCGGGAGAAGC
The DNA here is from genome assembly GCA_018402905.1 of Glandirana rugosa. Classification (NCBI taxonomy): domain Eukaryota; kingdom Metazoa; phylum Chordata; class Amphibia; order Anura; family Ranidae; genus Glandirana; species Glandirana rugosa. The sequence continues at coordinate 99,554 of BLSH010440999.1, forward strand.
CATATCACTGTTCTACAATCATCTTCAAACTGTGTGTGAAAAGTATGATTTTAATCATTTTCTTAAAAGAACATCTGGCTTTTTTGCCTTTCCATAGATAGGTATTTAGCATAGACTGAGCTTTCTTAAAAAAAGATTCTGGAACTGGTATGGGGAGGGCTCTAAATAAGTATATAAATTGTGGTAAGATAATCATTTTGAATGCCGCCAGACGACCTGACCAGGTCAGTTCTGTCTTGGACAATTCCCCCAGTTTCATATTTAGGCTATGAAGAAAGGAAGAATAATTGTCTTCTACTAAGTGGCTCGTTCTAGCTGTAAGCTTAAAGCCCAAGTACTTTATCCCCCTTTCTTGCCAAACATATGGAAACTTTGTCTTGAGCTTTTCTTTTATCTGTGAAGAGATTCCCAGTCCTAAGATGTAAGACTTGCTTTTGTTGATCTTGTAGTATGAGATCCTATTAAATAGATTTAGAGTATCATGTACCGCAGTCAGAGAGGAACCCACCTCTGTAAGGGACATAATTATGTCGTCTGCAAAGAGACTGATTGTATGGACCGAGGCCCCTGAGCTGAAGCCTTTAATTTGCGGGTTCGATCTGATATACTGTATATAGCCAATGGTTCCATCAGCAAATTGAATATCAGTGGGGATAACGGGCAGCCTTGTCTGGTACTGTTAGTAATTTTAAAGGGCTGGGACATGACCCCCCTGTGTATACTCTGGCCGACGGTGATGAATATAGAGCCTTTATAGCTGTGAGAATATTGCCTGTAAAACCAAAGGAGTCTAGTGCTCTTGTCAAGTATATCCAATTGATGCGGTCAAAGGCCTTCTCTGCGTCCAACGCCAGAAGCAGAGAAGGCCTTTTTTGGATCTCAGCCAGGTGCACAATGTTCACCAGTCTACGGGTGGCATCTGAGGTCTGTCTGTTTTTGGTAAACCCAGTTTGGTCTGGGTGAATTAACCTATGCATTATATGTACAAGTCTCTGGGCGATTAGTTTTGCATATAGTTTCAAATCAATATTCAATAATGAAATTGGTCTAAAATTTGCAGGAGAGTTAGGTTCCTTCCCCGGCTTAGGCAGCATGATGATAAGGGCTTCTAGCATTTCAGGAGGGAACGAGGAGGAGGCAGCGGCAGTATTGAAGATGATTTCTAGAAAAGGGGTTAGTAGTTGTTTAAATTATTTATAATATTCCCCACTGAACCCATCTGGCCCTGGAGATTTATTTAGAGGAAGGGAATCTATAGCTTCCTGAATTTCGTTGCAGTAAATGGAGCGTTGAGAGTTTCGAGTTGGGCTTGTGTCAGTTTAGGTGTGGGTAGTTTCGACAGGAAACCACCAATTTCCTCTGGAGTGGGTTGATGGGTGGCGCTATCATCTTTTAGATTATATAAGGATCCATAGTTGTGACTAAAAGCATCTGCTATTTTTTGGGGGTGGAACTCTTTTGTTTTAGTGTTGGGGTGGATTATGTAAGGAATTTTGGTTTTGTGTCTAAATCCCCTAATTTTTTGAGCCAGGACTTTGCCTGCTTTATTACCCGTAGTGTAGTGTGTCATTTTTAGTCTTCTGGTTGACCTCTCAAATTCCTGTAGCAAGATAAGTCTCAAATCATATCTGAGTTGGGTCAGTTTTTGAGATAATTTAAATGATGGGTTATATTTGTTTTGGGTGTCTATATCAGAGATTTCTTTGGTCAATCTCTTGATGTGTTCCTGTCGCTGCCTCCTGACTCTCGCCCCCAGCTGAATAAATATACCTCTAATATACGCCTTATGGGTGTTCCAAAGAGTAAAATGATTTTGAACCGAACTCTTGTTTTCTGCAAAATATTGTGTTAGGTGAGATTGAATAATGTCTTTGTATTCCGTTCGTTGTAGAAGATATGGGTTTACCCTCCATATGGGACTCGTGGGCAGGGTTGACGTGTCTTCTATATCGAGAGTGACAGAGGCATAGTCTGACCAAGTAATTGTATTGATAATAGCTGCTTTAGTTTTGTTGAGCACGTATTGGTCCACTAGGAAAAGGTCTATGCTTGTGTAGATTCGATGTGAAGAAGAAAAGAACGTCAAGTCCCTCTCGTTAGCATAGGTGCATCTCCAAGCATCGTACAAGTTCTGTTTGTGCAAAGCTGCCTGAAAGTGAGGGTTTCTGCTTTTGGCCAGAGATGTAGAGTCTATTGTTGGGTCTGGGGTGATATTAAAGTCTCCACAAACTATGAGTGCGCCCCTTTGGTGTTGTCGGATTTTTCTAATCAACTTATTGAAGAAGTGTATCTGATAGCTGTTCGGTGAGTATATGTTAACAATTGTATATGTTATGGAATTAAGGTCACAAACAAGAATCAGATATCTTCCCTGTGAATCTCCAACCACTGTATGTAGTGTAAAGGCTATCGTGTCTCTGAAAGCTGTCAAAACACCTCTCACTTTGGTTCCAGCATTGGCTGTAAATATGTGAGGAAAGCTTTTATGGCTGTAACGTGGAGGTGATTGGGCGGAGAAATGTGTCTCCTGACCACAAACTATGTCACAGTGATTTTGCAGTGCTTCATTCCATAAGGATTTTCTTTTAACCGGGTGGTTTAAACCCTTGGTGTTGATAGATATTATCTTAATCCCCATTTGTGGCTTGCATGTTAAAGATAATGTCCATGTTATATATTCTTGGTATGGTTTGAGGTTCCTCCAACGTTTCAACTTGGAACTGCTGGAGGAATGCTTCCTTTGGATCTTTAAATGGAGCATACTCACAGTTCGCTGAGCTTCCTGCAATGATTCTGCTGCAAAGGAACACCCAAAGGGATTTATGAAATCCTCTTTTGTGAGTCCGTAAGCAGTTGAGAATCCCATCTATATCTCGAACTTTATCCTCATCCATGGAGTTATAAAACAAAACAGAAAAATATAAAAGAAAAAAGAACAGTAAACAATATATGAACCAGTGATTTACATTGTGTAGAAACCACCATGGGTGTCTTCCACCCAGAGGCAGCATCGCGCTGCTGAGTTGCAAGGAGGGTTAAGTCTTAGCCTGAAGTCTAACCATCTGACGACCGGGATATATAGTTTGACATGTGGCCCTTGTTTTAATTGTGTGTTTTGGCGTTTTTTGTGGTGATCATTTTCCATTCAGGATCAGTGTGATGCAGAGAGGTGTGGGGAGGAGATTCGTTGGCAGGGTCAGGGAGAATGTTCCATTCCTTTAGAAGTGCTATGCCTTGATCTAGATTGCCCACAGTGAAGGAACGACTATTTTTAGTGATCATAAGTTTCATGGGGTATCCCCACTTGTAAATTATTTTGTCATTCCGTAGAATTTTTGTCACTGTGTTTAGGTTTCTTCGCTTTTGCAATGTATATTGTGACAAGTCAGCGTAGAACTGCGGGTTTTGGTACTGTGAGGGAATGTTGGACTTGTTGCGCATTGCAGTCATAAGGGCTTCCTTAATATGATAAAAATGTAGTCTTAGAATTACATCCCTGGGTACCTGTTCAGGCAGATGTGCCGGTTTAGGCAGGTGGTGTATTCTATCAATTGTGGCGTCTAGATCTGTGAGGCCTGGTATGAGGTTTTTGAACAATGCCATGGCAAAGTCGCGCAGATCGGATTGCTGTACTGATTCGGGGATCCCCCTTATCTTAAAATTGTTCCTTTTTGTCCTATCTTCTATGTCAGCCAATGTTGCTTTAATCCACTCTGTTTCTTTCTCTTTATCCTCATGAGCGTCTACAAGGTCGTTTATGGTTGTAGCATAGTCCCCCATTTTCATCTCAATGTTCGCTACTCTCTCCTCTACCATTTGTATATCTTCATGGTATCTGTGCATATGTTTGGCTATGTCTGCTTGGATGGTGCTTCTGAGAGAGAGAAGCATGTCCTTAAGGACCGTGTCCACTATGGGTTGGTTCTGTGTGGGAAAGGATTCGATCAAATCCAGCATCTCCCTGGTGTCATCCCCGGACTCGGAAACGGAGCGCTCCTCCGGGCTAAATCCAGTGACATCCATCCTGGGTTTAGCCTTGGCTGGGCTATTAGATGCCGGGGTAGAAGGGCAGGGTGAGTGGTTGTTAGGAGAGCCCATATGATTGGGCTGATTCCCCTTATTCTGCCGAGGATGGTGTAGCGTGGTAGCCGGGGATGTGTAGGCCTCGGCGCCATTTTGCTTACCTCCTCCCAAGCCCGGCAATAAAAAGTCTGTTAAGCGCTGTGGCTTTTTTTCGGTTTTTCGTTTTCTCGACATGCTCCAGAAGTTGTCCCGGTCTGGAACGCCACTTCAGCGGGTCTTGGGTCGCTGTGGATGGGCTGTTGTGAGCCGCTGTGTCCCGTTGTCAGCCGGAGCTCCAAGCTTACGCGTCCGCTCGGCTCTGCATCAGGCCACGCCCCCTGCATGTCACCTTTTAGCGTGACTCATTGAATAGCCCTTTGAACACTTAGGGGGCACTTGAGGTTCATAGGACAATTCAACAGAGGAGGGCATGGAGGAGGAGGAGGGGGTAGATCTGACAAATCTTGCATCATCACCAGTTGTATGGAGACATGGGGGCACAACAAGCTGCAGCACTGAGCCCTGTCCAGCATCCTTGCGGGTTGCAAGCAGAGTTACCCAGTGTGCTGTGAATGGAATATATCGTCCCTGCCCATGCTTGCTGGACCATGTATTAGCAGTAACGTGGACTTTGCGGCTGACTGCCTTGCCCAACAATGCCACAACATTGCCTTACATGTGATGGTAGAGAGAAGGAAAGGCCTTACGTGAAAATAAACAGCGACTGGGAACCTGCCATTGTGGTTGAAAACATTCTGAAAATTCATGGAAGGGGCAGAATCCACCAGATGGAAAGGCAGAATTTGTAGAGCCAGCAGATTTGACAAGCTTTCATTTAGACACTTGGCATGTGGGTGGCAAGCACTGTATTTTTTTCTGCTGCAGCAGATGGGACAGAGCAATTTGCCAGCTATAGTCTACAGCTGGTGGTGTGCTGCTGGCAGATGTGCTGCAAGGATCTGGGACACCCTGCGCTATACCATCATCCCTGTCAATGGAAGCTGCTGAGAGGTCATGAGGTATAGCAGGGCCAGAGGTGAGTAAGCAGGAGGAGGGACAGATCTGTGCCCCTTTTGTGTGGCTTTTATGTGCTCTTGCCAAAGGACTGAGTGGTGGGAGGTTAAATGCCTTGTCAAACATGTGGTACCCAAATGGCTGGTGTTTTTGCCACATTTGATGTGCTTGAGACAAGAGTTTTCAAATAGCAACTGTGCGATTGGCTGCACATACTAAAAAAGGCCCAGACAGCGGAGCGGTGGGAAGTGGGCTGGGAGATAACAGCTCCACAATGTGATGGAATAGGGTGGCTGCTCTCTGGTCTTCCATGGTGGCTGCCTTGTTGGGGTTGTGCCTCACCCTCACTTTCCTCCTCTGCTCTATCTGGTGCCCAAGTCGCATCAGTGACCTCATTATCATCTCCTCCATTCTCATTATCACTGGAGACAAATTGGCAATACGCTGTGGCTGAGGAAACATGAATGCCAATTTGTATACCGGTGTTCTTCCCTCTCTGTAGGCTCATGTTCCTGCCTTCTTCAACCTTAGAACCAACATCTGAATCAAGTAATGGCTGTGCATCATCAAGAAGAAAGTGGCTGACGCTGTTTTCAAATAACTCAGCTGACTCCTACATGGCTGATGCTGGGGCTATGGCAGAAATAGCTGTGGACAAGGAGGCAGGTTTAGCAACTCTGGCAGCTGCAGGGGGCTGCATACTAGTCTCTGCTTGGGTGATGGAGGATGAGGAGGATGAGGATAGTTTAGTAAGCCAGTCCACCACCTCCTCTGCATGCTGTGGCTGGATAGCACGGGCAACATCACTAAACAGAGGAAATGATGCCCTGCCTGAGGACTGACCATGTCCACCTTTGCCTGTGGACACATTCACTGCTGGACCACTTACAGTGCCAAGGGAATGTTTAATAGCAAAAGAAGGAAGGGGATAGAACCCTGCCTGAAGATGGTCCGTAACTCCCAGGGGAGAAGGGATAACCCAGCGGCATATAATTCTGTTAAAATGTAACACTTTATTGGTATGACGAATACAAAAACCGATTAAGCGCATATGATAAAATGACAACGTTGCCTATAATTGTATTCGTTATACTAATAAAGTGTTACATTTTAAGAGTAATATATGCCGTTGTTTTATCCCTTCTCCCCTGGGAGTTACGGACCATCTTCAGGCTTGGTTCTATACCCTTCCTTCTTTTGCTTTCAGTAATGCGTTGGTCCATTCGCTGGTGAAACCCACCTTGTTTGTTAGGTGAATTGGCCATATTACAGTGAACTCAACCCAACTAATGGGTTTAGAGATCCGTGTCCTTCCTTCCCTACCCCCAGTCCCTCAGTTGATACCAAGGGAACGTTTGCCTCTCCTTGTTGTCCTCCCACACAGGATGGGGGGGTGGGGGTGCTTATTAATCAAATGTAATAAAGATGTGTAAATGTGTATGTGGGTGCACTTTAATCAATGGAAAGTGGTGTTTGGTGCACTTTAATTTGAGTATTCACTACACAGACAAACTCCACGGATACACTAAATATATTGCAATATACTGCTACAAACTCGCAGTAATGCACAGAACTATATGAAACATATGGTGTTAAACTTGCAGTAACGCAATGAAATATATGGCGTTAAACTTGCAGTAATGCAATGAACTATATATCGTCAAACTTGCAGTAGGGCACAGAACTATAAGGTGTTAAACTTACAGTAACACAATGAAATATATGGTGTTAAATGTGTAGTAAAGCACAGAACTATATAGGTTAAATGGGCAGTAATGCACAGAACTATATGGCGTTAAACTTACACTAACGCACAGAACTACTGTATATATCATTACATTTGCAGTAATACACAGAATTATACGGCGTTAAACTTGCAGTAACGCAATGAACTATACAGCATTAAACGTGCAGTAATGCAATGTAATATATAGCATTAACCACTTGCCGACCAGCCACCGTCGTTTGAAGGCAGCAGGTTGGCTCTCTTGCGCAAATCGCCATAGCTGTACAGCGGCACTTTAAGAGACTTAGGGGGCGCGCACTCCTCACAGAGCCAGAATGGGGATCTGTAGATGTAAACAAATAGATCCCCATTCTGACAGAATAGTGGAGAGAGATCTGCTGTTCCCAGTGATCAGGAGCAGCTTTCTCTCTCCACCCCCAGTCACTACACTCCCCACACAGTTAGAAACACCTACCTAGGGAACACTTAACCCCTTGATCATCCGCTAGTGTTAACCCCTTCACTGCCAATGACATTTTTACAGTAATCAGTGGCTAATTTTAGCTCTGATCATTGTATAAATGTCATTGGTCCCAAAAAAATGTCAAAAGTGTCCGACCTGTCTGTCTCAATATCACAGTCCTGCTTGCACTAAACTTGCAGTAACGCACATAACTATATGGAGTTAAACTTGCAGTGATGCACAGAACTATATAGCGTTAAGCTTGCAGTAACTCACATAAATATAAGGCATTAAACTTGCAGTAACGCACAGAATTATATGGCATTAAACTTGCAGTAATGAAATGAAATATGCAGTGTTAAATGGTCATAACACCGACACTATCTGAACTGTCCCTAGATGCACACTAATGTAAAGATAAATGGTGGTCAATACAATACAATCACACTACCTGATCTGTCCTTACTCTAGATACACACTAATGTAAAGATGAATGACTTGCCGCTACACTACACTGACACAAACTGAACTGTCCCTAGATGCACACCAATGCAAAGATGAATGATGGTCATCACTACACTTACACTGACTATCCCTAGATTGACACTAATCTAATATTCTACACTGACAATACAGTATCTTACAACAGTGAGTACACCTCTCACATTTTTGTAAATATTTTTTTGTTTCAATGGTTTTATTAGGTTTTCATGAAACATAAGTACAGAAGCATAAGAAAACAGTGTCAATATCTGGTATGCATAAGAACATATGTCAGATGGTCACTTAAGCGATTACATTGATATAACTGAATTCACACGTAAACTTGAACAGTAGTTATGGTGTTAGTATTAAACAGTCGGCGTGGGTATTGCCCCCACACATCGACACCCCATCTGGGAAAAAACTTTGCCGTAAGGTGGGAGGCAATACAGGCAACCATAATTTTATTTTTAAGTAAGCTGTCATTGAAATGAGAAAGAAGGTACGGATTTTTGTGGTAATGTTGAGGTACATAACACAATGGCAGTGACAGTCTGTAAGTCATCTTACTTATATGGGCTTTGCGGCCTGGATTTATAAATCAAATCAACATTCTTCATGTAAACAGAAAGGATGTACCATTTGGGAAGTGGGATTAACCCGAATTGATAGCAGTTGATATGAGTTTAACTCAGGGTTCATTTTCCTATCTTTCAGACATGTTATGTTTACTTGAGGCCCAGGAGTGTTGGTCCTGAAATGCTAAGTAGTTCACGATGGGGTATTTGGCACTAGGGGTTCGGGCGGGTGCTAAGGGGTTGTCAAGGTGGCCCTTCAATTATGTGTGGGGTGTAACTGCAGGGGGGTGTTTAAAGTAACTGGTTTCAGATGGTGGGGCTTGGTTGAGGTTGGGGATACTACTTAGGCTAGCAGGCCAGCTGGCAGCCTCAGGTGGGACTGTTGGTTGGGGGTGTTCGAGCTGGTATAGGGGGATGGGGTATGGGAAGGGTGGGAGGGGAAGGCGACATAAGAAGGTGGGGGTTGGGGGGAAGGAGGAAAATGGGGGGTCACGGTCTGCAATGATAAGGTGATGCTCAGGGGCTTGTGGGGAGGCATACTATTGTAGAGCAAAGGGATTAGGTGGGTCGGTTCAGGGGGGCGAGAGCCTCCCATCTAGCCCTGGGATCCGACTCCTCAGGCCCTGTTTCCTTTGCAGGTTGGAGTTCCTTATGCGGGAGTCATGGGGGTTGCTTTTTGGGTGAGGCGTTATTTGTTGTGTGGGTTTATGACTTGGGTGTATTCGATGGAGGTCTTAAAATGTGACCAACAGGCCCATGTAGTGTTATATTTAAAGATAGTGTCGTGGGAAATGGCTATGAGCTCTTCCATTTCAGCGATTCTATCTATGATTAGGAACCAATCTTTAAGTGAGGGTGCCCTGGTATGCATAACTTAGCGGCATTGATCATGTTCACCGCCAGGGACCTGAAGTAGTGGTGTCAGGGGAGTGTGTCATGATGTAGTAGAAATTGAGCAGGTGTGAAATCTAGATTTAGGGTGGATACCTTTGATGTGATTCTGTGGATCTCATGCCAGAACTTGTGAATCGCGGTACAGGACCACCAGATGTGGGTGAGCGAGGCAGGTTCCGAGTTGCATCTCCAGCACAGATTGGATGCTGTTGGCGTGAATTTGTGAATGAGGGTAGGGACTCTGTACCACCGACTTAGAACTTTCTATCCATTTTCTTGGGTGGATACATTTATTGATCCTTTAAGAACATTGTTGAATATTTGTTCCCACTGGGCCTCCGTAAGGTCGAGCGACAGCTCTTTCTCCCATGAGAGACACATCTTGTGTTTCAGAGGGTGATGTTTGAAGAGTAGTGCATAAATGGTGGATATTAGATGCTTTTGTGGAGCAGTTTCAGAGCATAGGGATTCTATGGGGGTGAGTTGTTTATGCCAGAGTGATCTGTGCCATGGGTTTGTGAGAAAATGTTGAATTTGAAGGTACGCCCAGAAAGGGAATTTTCGTTTTGTCATTTGTGTGGCTAGATGTGCTAGAATTTGTTTGTGGGGCCAAGAATTGGCTAGGAATCTTTTAGAAAACCCCTGGAGGGAATTCTGGGTTTAACCAGAGAGGGGTTAGGGGGCCCGGTATGGATGCGAGCTGACATTTGTTGCTCAGCTCATGAAAGCAGCTTAGTGTGGGACCTATAAGAGGATAGTCCTTAATTGCAGGGGGGGGAGTGTGTAAGAGGTATCCATGGTGCGGTGGCTAGTGTGATGCTGGAAAGTGAATTCTCTAAGTCTACCCATTGCTTGGAGGCTGAGTTAACATTCCAGTTCACTACTCTGGTCCAGAGGCAAGCTCTGTGGTAGTTCCTTAGGACTGGTAGGCCAATGCCCCCTCTAGATTTGGGAAGGGTTAGGTGCTCGTACTTGATGTGTAGAGGTTTGTTATGCCAGAGGAAGTTGGTACACATGGTTTTGTATGTTAAGAAGAAGGGAGGGGGTAGGTGCATGGGTATGGCTTGCATGACATACAGGAGTCTTGGGAGGACATTCATTTTGAGGACAGCTGCCCTTCTGAACCATAAAAGAGATGGGTTTTCCCATCTTCTTAGGTCATGTTTTATGGATGTCAGGAGAGGGGTGAAATTAAGCGTGTATAAATCAGATAAGTCAGTTGGATCCCTAGGTACGTGATTGCTTTTGGTATCCAAATAAAGACAAAGTTTCTTTGGTAATGGGATACTGTGCTCGCTGTCAGGGATATGTTCAGGGCGTGTGATTTGTTAAAATTGATTTTAAGGTTTGAGATGTTATGGAATTTCGAGAAATCTTGGAGTAGACTAGGTAAGGTGGTGTGGAGGTCTGTCAGGAAAAGCAGGATGTCATTCGCGTAGGCCACGATTTTGTATTCATGGTCAGGGAGGGAGAGGCCTTTAATGTTCAGGTTGTCACGGAGACGGTTGAGAAATGGTTCTAGAGTGAGAACATAGAGAAGCAGGGCCAGGGGGCAGCCTTGGCGCGTTCCGTTTCTGACGGTGAAGACATTCGACAGGTGGCCATTGACTTTCACTTTGGCGGAGGGGTTGGAGTATAAAGTCAAGATCATAGAAAGCATGTGTTCTTGGAGGCCTATGAACCTAAGGGTCTCAAACATGTAGTCCCAGGCCACTCTGTCGAATGCCTTCTCGGCACCTAGAGAAAGGAAGAAACCGCTTTGTTTGGAGGCTGTCACATGGGAGTGCAAATTGATGGACTTGATGGTGTTGTCCCTGGCTTCACACCCAGGGACAAAGCCAACTTGGTCCATTGATATCATCGACGGGAGGAATGGGAGAAGGCGATTGGCCAGTATATTTATGAAAATACATTTTCATGTCGACATTGAGAAGGGATATGGGGAGATAATTGGACATTCCCTTCCTTGGGTAGCACCGTGATGTGTAATTCCAGTAAACGGTGGTGTGGCTTTGATGGAGAAGCGAGGGAGTTAAGTGTGGATAGGAAGGGGTTTATGGGAGTGTCTTGGAATGTTTTGTAGTATGTGCCCATGAAGCCATCTGGGCCTGGGCTTTTCCCTATCTTTATTTGTTGGTTTGCTTGGGCCAATTCTTCTTTAGTTATGGGATTTTCAAGAGATTGGGTTGTCTCCTGTGGTAGGGTTTTGGGCACGTATTGCTTGAGAAAGTCCCTGATGAGTGTAGTTCTTTCTTTTGTATGCTGTTGGGGCGGTTCTGGGGGTGGGAGATTGTATAGGATGTGGTAAAATTGTTCGAAACATGAGGCTATGTCTGTATTGCTTGTTGTGTGTGTGCTGTCTGGCTTCTGAATTTGGCGGACCGTTTGGCTTGTTTTCTTTGCCTCTAGAGCCCTTGCCAGTAGTGCCCCACTTTTGTTGCTGTATTCATAGAATACTTTGCGGGTCAGAACAAATTTGCGTCTGGTTTTGATGTTTAAATCTTCCAGTAGAAGGGATCTCAGTCGGGTGAGCTCCTGTAGAGTCTTTGTAGCCAGCTTCCTTTTGTGTATTGATTCTAGGTGTCTGATTTGGTTGGTCAAGTTTTGTATATGGGCTGTGTGCTGTTTCTTGCATCTGGCAGCGAGTGCTAGAAGTTCCCCTCTTATAGTGCACTTGCGGGCTTACCATTGGGTAATGGGATGCATGTCAAGGGTGTTATATGTCTGAAAGAAATATTTTAGGCCCGAGCGGATGTGTTCTAGATTTAATTGGTCTGTCAGAAGTGAGGCGTCTAATCTCCATATGTTCGGTCATCTTGCGACTGCTGGAAAAGATAACTGAATGGAGATGGGGTGGTGATCCGTAAGGAACATGGGTTCGATCGTGGCCCTGTGTAGGAAGAGTAGGTCCTGTTGGGTTATAAAAAAAGAATTGATTCTGGAGTATCTGTTGTGTGGCGCCGAGTAAAAGGAATAGTCCTTATCTTTCGGCTGTAGAGTGCGTCAGGTATCATGGAGAAATAAGTCATGGAGCTGTGAATGAATCTGGAGTAGGGCTCGGTAGGGGATTGAGGAGGTGCCTGTGGAGGAGTCTAGTATGGGGTTGAGGGGAATATTGAAGTCGCCTCCTAGAATCAACATCCCTGACTGAAATGCGGAGAGGAGGGTTGCTATCTTGCAGAAGAAGGGTACTTGCTGTACATTTGGAGCATAGATGTTGGCTAGTGTGATCGGTTTGTGTCCAAGGAGGCCCTTTAGGAAGAGATATTGACCTTCTGGGTCTATCATGGAGTCTGCTATCTCTATGCGACAGTGTTTCACTAGTAGGACAGACACTCCCTTTGATTTGGCATGAAAAGCCTTTGGGTAATGGAAATTATGGAGCTTTGGAATGGAGTTTGTTTTGGTTTGAAGTGAGTTTCCTGCAAGCAGACAATATCTGCTTTGTGGGATCTCATTGACGATAGGATCTGTGAGCGTTTTTCGGGGATATTGAGACCCTTCATGTTCAGTGATAAAAGTTTCAGTTTGAGGGGGGTTGTCGTGTCCCGAGCAGGCATTTTGTTGTTTTTGTAGAGGGGATTGTTTGGGGCCTTTAGGCAGGAGGGGGGGTGAGAGGGTGGGGAGAGGGCTGGGGTTCGGCATTCCCAGTGGGGTGATGGATGGGGGTGTAAGTGACATGCAAGTATGATGTGGGACTGTTGGGCTAGTCAGCATTAGTGGGTGGGTTGGGGGGGTGTACCAATAATTGAGATAGACCAGCTACTCAATCAGTTTACTCCAAGAGGTATCAGTTTTGGTCAGCAGAGATCCAGAGAACCCACTGTGCGGGGGAGGTGGAGGTACTGGAAGAGATTGTTCCAGTCCCACTATAGAGGACTAGAGGTCTTATGTCAGAGGATACGTGGGGTGCATTTTTAGAACTTTGGGAAGGGTAAAGGACGTGGAAGTAAGGATCAGAGTGGAAGTGTTACGGAATAATGGTACTTAGTAAAAAAGAAAAAGAAAGGTTACAAAATGATAAAGAGGGATGCTGAGAGATTACAGCAAGTAGATTGTTTTACAATGCGACAATTAAATATGTTAACCTTATAACATTTTAACATTTGCTTCATTTAGAAATCGTATTGCTGAACACCATATTGTAATAGGTGGTGAGCTGGGTGGGTGTGTTGTTATGCGGGCGGTGAGCCCAGTGAGTGCAACATTTCTGCATGGATTGACAGATGTGGGGGTGTTGAGAGTTGTATGTGTCAGGTGGTTGAGTTCCCAGGAAATCATGCATGGGTATGTGTCTGGGTATAGAATGTATGTAATGGGGGGTCCCGCGCTATAGTGGAATAGAGTATTCAGTTAGGGGAAGCCGCCCTCCTACTTTCCCAGAAGGAAAAACAGGTGTGTAAATATTATGTCAGGAAGATGGCGCTAACCCTCTGGGTGCTAGTCCTATTACAGGCTGCACCTAATTATATGACCCTTGTATCTTAAAACCATAAAGATAGTTTATGGTTTAGCATGGTGATAGCACTACACATGGACATGGCTGCTTGCAGACTTATTCCCTGACTTCATATCTGTGCTTTTCCCACTACTGTGGAGCGTTGCATCAATCCGGAGGAGAGTTGCTGTGAAGGAAATCAATACGAGGAGCCTGACACTGGGGATCACGACCCGAGCTGACCGGGATAAAGACTCAGCATAGGCGAGCTACCCCTGCAGGGGTACCTAGCTCTGGTGAGTGGGGGTGCAAGAGGGGAGCACTGGAATGAAGCACTGGATCACTACTTTTTTGAGGATTTGTCACCAAAGTCACTGAACACCTTCTATTGCATCTGGATTTTAAAGAGACTATTATATAAATCTTTTTTGCTGATTAATGGACACTATACACTAAGTTCTTTATCAGAAAATAATGTTTTAACTTTTTAATACTTAATTAAGACAGTGTTATTTATAGTTTTTGCACATTTTTGCACATTTCTGATGTACTTATATGAGATTTTATATTGATTATAATCAACACATCAATGTTGTAATACGCATTTTTTATTTTTTGTGCACAGTATTTATGGTTTTAAGATACAAGGGTAATATAATTAGGTGCAGCCTGTAATAGGACTAGCACCCAGAGGGTTAGCGCCATCTTCCTGACATAATATTTACACATGTGTCTGGGTATGTCGTTGTGGGTTGCGTGTTCGGTGATGGTATGGGTAATTAGCAGTCTGTGTCCCTTGATTGTAATAGTGATGGCAGGTAGCGGAGAGGTGGTAAGGGGCAGTGGTGGGGGGTTTCTGTGCCAGTTTTGCTGTGTGTTCATGAAGTATGCTTGTCAGCTGTTTATGTTCATGTTGGGGGCGGAGGTAGAGGTTTTAGTAATGTCTTTCATTCTATATTAGCATATGATAGGTGTCAGATGCTATATAAGAGAGTCGTTTGACCAGGAGTACCAGTCGTGGCTCAAGATAAGTACTATATCATTAGGGCGATAACAGCAAGAATTGGAGTAGAAGGAGAGTGAAAAGTGGAGCCGAGTGCCGCATTTTTGGATATGGCAGAGGGGGTTCCTCGTATCAGTATCTAGAGGGCATAATGACTGGAGAGAATACATTTTCCTTTTATTGAGCTGCGCACCGTGTCTGTAATCGTGGGCGCATAGTTTTGACTTGATATGTAAGGCAGGGCTCAGCTTCACAATCCCCCCGCCCCATATTGAGGACTTGGTGATAGAGAGATATCATTTGTGCATAAACACAGAGAAACATAAAAGCGATCTGTCATAGCTCAGCAGTGATACACTTATTACCTCCCCTATCAGCGCAAAAGGAGTCCTTGGGAGCTTCTGGAGCAAGGTTTTGTCCTTCTCAGGAAGTGCAGAGGTGTGGATGTGAAGTCCGGTCATCCACCCATGGAGGTCTCTTCCTTTATGTAGCTGGGTGTTCTCTGGTATGAATGCCTCCATGAGTCTCTGTGAGATCCTGGCAAAAGTGAGTGGGTTTTCATGCCCAGCAGGTTTGAGATAAGGGGGAGTCAGGAGGGGGGACAATCAGGAATTAGATCCTGCAGTCTGGTAATAGTCAAAGCACCATGGGGTTGCGGTAGCCAAGAAGAAGCGATAGTGGATTGGTCTTTGCCCCCGCAATGTCAAGCAGTGAAGTGTTTTACAGGTGGGGACAGTCTGTCGGAAGTGATCTCCCTTCAGCCGCTTGTACAATTCTTTCCCCTCTGAGGGAGTGGAGAGGAAAGAATACATGGGCTTGCGACCCGGTGCGGTATGTATACCGTGGAGGGGGCATAAGGTTGTTAGGTCATCTGGGTGCTATTCTCAGGAGAGCAACATTAGTAGTGAAGCGTTTATGGGACTAAACAGAAACATTAGAAGAAAAGGAACTAAACTGAACTTACTGCGACTCGAAGATGCTGAAGAGTGGGAGCCTCCGAGACCTAAATGGCGGTTCGAGGGCATCTAGGTCAGGCTTCCTGGCGTGATCTCCTCTGCGCCGGGGGAGCCAAAGGGCTTCCTCTTAGTAGCTGGTGACGTGCTTGGGGCGGAGAAGTGTCTGGAGATCTTCGTTGTCGGGGCCTTTGAGCATTCCATTCCATAGGGTCTTTGCGTTGTTCTGTGGGCCGTAGGGTTGCGATGCGGTGTTCGCTGTGCCAGTCTTGCAGGAGGGGAATTGGCAGGTCTAGGGTGTTGCAAAACTGGCGTACATCTTCAGGTACTCAGAGCAAGGCCCAGGGCAGATGCAGACAAACAGAAGGGGAACTATATGATATGTTTCTGGATCGCAGAAGGTCCAGGAGAGAGCGGAGGTCCCTCCGATGTTGTAGCGTTATGGGTGACAGGTCTTGAAATAGTTTAATTTCAATGCCTTCATGCAAAACCTATCGTCTTTCCCTGGCCCTTTTGAGGATATCTTCCTTCAAGGGAAAGTTTACCAGGCAGCAGATGACATCACGTGGTGGATCAGTGTCCCTGCCTCGGGGACGCAAGGCCCTATGTATGCGTTCCACCTCTATCGAAGAATCAGGGGGCCTATCTTGTAATCTGTTGAAGATGGATTGAATGCACTGGAGTAGGTTGTCCGGCTTGATGTTCTCTGTGAGGCCCCTCACTCTTATGTTGTGTCTGCGGCCTCTGTTGTTGAGATCCTCCATGTATCTGTGCATTTCTCTCATTTGGAATGCATGGCTGTCTGATACTTGTTGTACCTGTAAGATGGCGGCTTCTTGTCTGTATGTGGACATCTCCACCTTATCCATGCCATGGATTGTACATCAACCCAGAGGTCCAGGCTGGGTGTGTTTGATGTCTGCAGCGATCGCCTGCATATCCCCTAGGCACAGTGGCAGCGCAGCATTGTTTGTGGGGCAGGCTGTGCTAGCAGGGAAATTGAGCCTGTCGAGGTCCAGGCTGCAGCTGGCAGACCGCGTGGTGCACTGTGAGGCCTGTGAGGAGATCTGTGTGTTCCACTGCTGTGTTCTGAACAGAGCGGGTATGCCGTAGCTCAACTGGGTTTCTCCATCCTGGGGGGGATCAGGACCTTGTAGCCGACAAGCTCCTGTCACCCTTACCCATGGCAGCAGCTTCCTTGTCCTTTTTTGGGCTGGATATCTTCCTCTGTGTGCAGGAGCTAGAGGATCAAGCGGCCATTCTCGTCCGGTGCCAAACCACACCACCCTTTGGAAATATTTTATTATATCTTTTCATGTGACAACACTGAAGAAATTACACTTTGCTGCAATGTAAAGTAGTGAGTGTACAGTTTGTATAACAGTGTAAATTTGCTGTTCCCTCAAAATAACTCAACACACAGCCATTAATGTCTAAACCGCTGGCAACAAAAGTGAGTACACCCCTAAGTGAAAATGTCCAAATTGGGCACAAACTGTCAATCTTTTGTGTGGCCATCATTATTTTCCAGCGCTGCCTTAACCCTCTTAGGTATGGAGTTTGCCAGAGCTTCAAAGGTTGCCACTGGAGTCCTTTTACACTCCTCCATGACAACATCACAGAGCTGGTGGATGTTAGAGAACTTGCGCTCCTCCACCTTCTGTTTGAGTATAGCCCACAGATGCTCAATAGGGTTCAGGTCTGGGGACATGCTTGTCCAGTCCATCGCCTTTATCCTCAGCTTCTTTAGCAAGGCAGTGGTCGTCTTGGAGGTGTGTTTGGAGTCATTATCATGTTGGAATACTGCCTTGCGGCCCAGTCTCAGAGAGGAGGGGATCATGCTCTTCTTCCTTATGTCACAGTACATGTCGGCATTCATGGTTCCCTCAATGAACTGTAGCTCCCCAGTGTTGGCAGC
This sequence comes from Glandirana rugosa, assembly GCA_018402905.1. Taxonomy (NCBI): domain Eukaryota; kingdom Metazoa; phylum Chordata; class Amphibia; order Anura; family Ranidae; genus Glandirana; species Glandirana rugosa. Next base: position 117,086 of record BLSH010440999.1, read on the forward strand.
ACTCATGCAGCCCTATACCATGACACGCCCACCACCATGCTTGACTGTAGGCAAGATAAACTTGTCTTTGTACTTCTCACCTGGTTACCACCTCACACAAATGACACCATCTGAACAAAATTAGTTTATATTGGTCTTATCAGACCACAGGACATGGTTCCAGTAATCCATGTCCTTAGTCTGCTTGTCTTCAGCAAGCTGTTTGTGGACTTTCTTGTGCATCATCTTTACAAGAGGCTTCCTTCTGAGATGACAGTCATGCAGACCAATTTTATGCAGTGTGAAACATATGGTCTGAGCACTGACAGGCTGACCTCTCACCCCTTCAACCTCTGCAGCAATGCTGGCAGCACTCATACGTCTATTTCCCAAAGATAACCTCTGAATATGATGCTGAGCACATTCACTCAACTTCTTTTGTTGACCATGCCGAGGCCTGTTCTGAGTGGAACCTGTCCTGTTAAACTGCTGTATGGTCTTATCCACCGTGCTGGAGCTCAGTTTCAGGATCTTGGCAATCTTCTAATAGCATAGGCCATCTATATGTAGAGCAACAATTCTTTTTTTCAGATTATCAGAGAGTTCTTTGCCATGGAGTGCCATATTGAACTTCCAGTGACCAGTATGAGAGAGTGAGAGCAATAACGCCAAATTTAACACACCTGCTCCCCATTCACACCTGAGACCTTGTCCCACTAACGAGTCACATGACACTGGGGAGGGAAATGGCTAATTGGGCCCAATTTGGACATTTTCACTTAGGGGTGTACTCACTTTTGTTGCCATCGGTTTAGACATTAATGGCTGTGTGTTGAGTTATTTTACGGGGACAGCAACTTTACACTGTTGCACAAGCTGTACACTTCACTATTTTACATTGTAACAAAGTGTCATTTCTTCAATGTTGTCACATGAAAAGATAGCATAAAATATTTACAAAAATGTGAGGGGTGTACTCACTTTGTGAGATACTTTAGAATCACAATAGCACACTATAGCACACTAACTGTCTAGTAGCACTGAACTGAGCCGTGTTCTATCTCTCTCCAAGCCAATATCCAACTGAACATGGCCACTATTGAAAGAATACTTTTATAGTGTGGGGCGGGACTAAGAGCAATGAGCCATGATTGTATAGAGTCATCATGACAGTGTCCAATAATGGCTCTGACAGTGCACTGATTGGGCGAAGCTTTCACTGCTTCAGCCAATCAGGGCTTTCAATGCACTGTGCGGTGACACAGTGCATTGTGGTTGTTTCGGCGGGTCGAAAACAAATGGTCAAACGCCCTAATAATTTGGTTGTTCGGTGAACAACCAATGTTTGGCCCAAACTCATGCTTGGGCCGAACCATTCTCCCATCCCTAATAGTGAGTATGCGTCACAACATTTAAGGAAGTAAATGTGTGGGATTCTTTAACAAGTTTTCAAACTTTAAAATTATTCCAAATATTAGGAGTAGGCTAGAAACTATTTAAATTCAATGTAGAAATTTAAAAAAAATATTTAAATTTTGACTATAGATGCACTTTATGTTGATCGATTTAACGACCAAAATCTTAAGGCCATCTTATGCACTGGACTCCCATCAACGATGAAGGAATTTGTTTGATGGCTAAAAAGCCTCAGATCACATTCATTGACAGCATTCACACAGCTCCTACAAACTGCAGCTTGCCATCATGTAAACAAAACAGCAGAGATAGGTGAGAAGCTGCATAAGAGAGTGCAGAAAATGTTATGAATGGTAGTGATGACATTCATTCATACACTTTTCTTTATTCTCTCATGCCTCTCGTCAGCCACGTCTTATTTGTTTACATACCCAGAGAATGGCAGCAGTAGCTTGAAGAAGCAGAGATATTAGTAATCATTACTATAATGTTTAATGTTCTTCCTACATAGTAAGACTGAATAAGAAGTGTTCATGGGACAGCACAAAGGAGCATAGTTAAACATAAATAAAGAGACAGACACATCAATAAGTTTAATGGGTTCAATTTGGCCACGGCATTTATTTAAGGGGTAACCCAATACATCTTTATTAATTGAATCAAATTACAGCAGAATAGATCTTGCATTAAAGGCATAGATCAACCATAAACAATATCCAGATCATAATATGACCTTGTCCATCCAGAACTAGACTGGATGACAACTCAACAGCCACAGACACTCAGGAACTGAGTGGCTGAGGCCCCCCAATGCCGTGGCTCACTCTACAATATTTTGCAAGCCCAAATTAAATATGTCTAAAGTGACATCAGATAAATGAACGAGATCAGACCTGTAAAAACCAGAGAAAAAACCTTCAAGTTCAGAGTGCCTATATGACATTCCTCCTAACGAAATTAGTTAGTTGTAAATGGTTCTATTGAGACACTTCCTTATTTTTTCCAAATATCGGAGATTACTTGAAGCCATCCACAAAAGTCTAGGTATCATCTAGGAAAATGCAATAATGGAGTGAGGAAAGAGCAACTTAAATGAAGCTAGGTCTCTTTTCATTTCACACAATAGTTCCCATGTTCTAACTTTGCCCAGGTCGTTGCTCCAGCGTGAATAATTACAACCTCTGGTGAAGGCCTTTGATTTAAAAGAAAAACAAAATGTTCTCTAAGGTTCCTCCATCTTAAACCTCTCACTCCTGACCATAAAACTTGAAACGTATCCTTATCCAAACCTAAGTTGAGTATACAGTATAACTCCTGTTTGCAGCTCTCCTTTTTGCCCAAAAAATAAACGAATGGCCAATAATCCAAACCACTCGAATAGATGGACTTAAAACAAAGCAGAGTTAGTTAATGATGAGATCAGGATGAACATAAATTCTATAACTATTACTATCCCAACGCCCCAACTTCTTTAAATCATCGGAAGAGAAACCCAAATGGCTAGCCTCTGTGGCCACTCCAATTCTAAAGGAATGGGTTGAAAATTGAAGGCTATCCAACTTCAGTTTTTTTTAAACAGGATGCAAGAATGGCAGTGAACTGGAACCTTGTTAAGGGTGACAAATCAGGATGAATAAAGAAAGAACCTGAAGAGCTGGGCCTAAATGAAATGTATTCAGAGATCCTAATGACAGGGCAAATCAACTGAATGGAAGATTGATGCAGTGTAATGATCCGGCCTCTATTGAACTGATCTGTTTTTGATCTACGTAAAAATATCCTTAGTGAGGAATCACCCAGAAAAATATCTGAAAACAATAGAGGGGACAAAGCTGTCTTATTAGGTGCTGTAATTTCACCAACCCTGAATGCGCCAAAGAAGGCCAGAATAAAGGCAGACCTGAAAAGAGATGTCTCAAAGGGTGAAAAACAAACTGTCTCCAGAACAGCTATCAGCCTGCACAAAAGATCAACAGAAATAGGACGTCTGGTATGCAAAACGGGATGGGATCTCCTAAAACCCTTAAGAACCTGGGGCACAGGAAAAAATGAAGACAAGGAGGGTAAATCACAACATTTTAAAAAGAAAAAAACTCCTGAGAGGACTTTCTGAGTTGAACTTGGACCTAATCCCGCTTTTAATATCGATGAAAGAAAACATAAGGCAGAATAAGAATTAATCTCAGTAATGTCACTATTGTTGTCATAACAGAAAGAGCACCATTTATACCAAGCTTGAAGGTATTCCTCCCAAGTCCTGGGTGTGACTGAGTTCTTGAGGTTCCTGGAGATCAATCCCAGATCAAGCCCCAGAGGAAATTTGGGCAATGATAACCTTTCGGATCCGCCTCTGGAGCAAGCTCTCGGAACCTTGAAAACTGGAAACGGGATAGTGAGTCGGCAATCTCGTTAGTGATACCTGGTACGTATTTAGCGTTCAGCCAAATATTATACTTAACCACTTGCCGACCGCCAACCGCAGGTTGACGGCGACAAGGTGGTTCGTTATCGCAAATCGCCGTCATACGATGGCGGCTGCAATAACGCGCACTGTGAGCGCGCGCGCCGCCGGAGGCGTGCCCGTGCGCTCACTGTGTTCGGGGAGGGCCAGGGAGCGAGTGCGGCGGCAATCAATTCGATTGCCGCCGGCTACCCGCAATGGCCCCCCCGGAGTGAAGGAATGGAGGTCCGTGTATGTAAACACGGACCTCCGTTCTGTGAAGGGGGAAGGGCTGTGATCACAGCCTTCCTGTATACGGAGGCTGTGACCACTTCCCTTCCCCAGCTAGGGCAGTCCCCCCACAGTTAGAACATGCCCAGGGAACATAGTTAACCCTTAGAGCGCCCCCTGCAGGTTAACCCCTTCACTGCCAATGGCATTTACACAGTAATCAGTGCATTTTTATAGCACTGATCGCTGTATAAATGCCAATGGTCCCAAAAAAGTGTCAAAATGGTCCAACATGTCCGCTGAAATATCGCAGTACCGCTAAAAATCGCAGATCGCCGGCATTACTAGTAAAAAATAAAAAAAAATAAAAACCCCAAAAATGAATTCTCATCATCCGTAAACGCGACCACTTTTGCGCAAACCAATCAATAAACGCAGATTGCGATTTTTTTTATCACAAATATGAGGAAGAATATAAATCGGCCAAAAACGGTGAAAAACATTTTTTTTATATTTTTTTTTGGATTTGTATTTTAGCAAAAAGTAATTTGGTTTTTTTTGCAAAATTGTCGCTCTTCTTTTGTTTATAGCGGTGATCAGAAATGATGCAGAGGGGATCAAATACCACCAAAAGAAAGCTCTGTTTGTGGGAAAAAAAGGACGCAAATTTCGTTTGGGTACAACGTTGCACAACCGCGCAATTTTCAGTTAAAACGAAGCAGTGCCGAATCGCAAAAAGGGCTCCGGTCCTAAAGCTGGAAATCCTTCCGGGGCTGAAGTGGTTAAGACATTGCAACACTAGATAACGGAGTAATTTAACTACCAACTCAGATTTGGATGAAAGGCAATTTATGGCAAAAAAAACACTCCTTTATTGTCTGTGTGTATCACAACGCGTTGGTTCTTGAAATGTTCACTCCATATTTCAGTGGCGACCACAACAGGAAATAATTCTAATAATACTAAATTACACAGGATTTCAGGAACCTTCCACGAATCATGCCATTTGCTAGCACACCAATGACCATTGAGGAAAGCACCAAAACCTATTGAGCAGGGTGCATCAGTATAAAGGCCAATATCTAAGTCTTTTATAAAGTCACATTGCCATATAGACAAACCGTTGAAGCTGACTAGTAATTCGTCCCAGACCTTTAGATCTTCCTTAATTTGGTGGGTTACCGAAACATGAAGGAAAGGATTCTTGAGACCTTTAGTCGCAAGAGCAAATCTCCGGGAGAATATTCCAGCTACTGGGATAACCCTAGCTGCAAAAGTAAAAATATCTAATAGTGATTGTACGTCTCTGAGAAAAACTTTCTTTTTTGACAAAAATAATGCAATCATGGCCCTCATTCTAATCAACTTAGATCCAGGAATTCTGAATTCCATGGACACTGAATCTATGGTAATGCCCAGGAATTCAATCACTGTAACAGGACCAACTGTTTTTTCCTGAGCCAGGGGGATACCAAAAAATTTACAAAGGCTGTAAAAACAGGATAACATGCCAGCACAAATGGCCGAATCAGCAAGACCTACAAATAGGAAATCATCCAGATTATGAATGATAGAGGGGCTACTTTTGATACTAAAATTGTAAAAAGGTGGAGAAAGCTTTGAAATAAAAACAGGATTTGAAGAACCCCATGGGCATACACTTGTCAAATTAAAATGAAAACCAAGTGAGTTTAAACCCTGGGGGTGCACGGGTAGCAGTCGAAAGACCGACTTTATATCTGCCTTTGCTAATAGGGATGATTTGCCGAATCATCTTAGCAAGCATAATGCTTTATCAACGGACGTATGAGTTACCAATGTTTCAAATTCAGATACCTCATCATTAAGAGATTGGCCATGGGAGTAAGATAAGTGGTGAATTAGTCGGAATGATCCGGGGTCCTTTTTAGGAACTAATCCCAGCAGAGATAATCTGAAATTTGAAAAGGGGGGTGAAGAGAAAGGGCCTGCAATCCTACCCTCTTTTAATTCCTTATTTATTTTTTCCTGCACGATATCGGGGTGATAAAGGACAGAACGTAAGTTTTTAACAAAAAGGTAACCTTGGTCAGAAAATGAAGGTACTAGAAAATCCACCTCAAAACCATCATGAAGGAGCTCCGCCATCCTGCTGTCAGGGTACCGGTCTAACCATGGCAGCATGTTTGATAATGTCACTGGCGTCTGAGCCTTTAGCATTAACATCTCTGGACTGAGGTTGTGTGGAAACTGCAGATCTTTTATAACAGCGAAAGGATGGGTGTGCACCAGTGCAGAACGAACATTCGTGCTTATATCTACAATTTGACAAGAATTTGCACTGTGCATCATTATAGGCGAAGCATACCCCTGATTAATATTAGGAACCTTGGTGCAAACTGTGGTTTTTGTGGCAACATCAAGTTAAGCCAAAGGCCTACATCCTTAACACCCCAACGAAGTGAAGGGTGCACAGAAAGCTTCTGCCTGAAATTTTTGTGATAACTAAACCAGGAGATGCCTCCAAAGTTATGAAAGGCCTCCGCTACAATATCAAGATGTTGGAAGAGACCAGAACATCTTTCTGGGAAACGCTCCCGCATAACAGAGGCATAAATGCAAAATGCCTGGAGCCAGTTCTGGAAGGTTCTAGGGACTGCCCTCCTTCTGTCCTCCTCAGTTTTATCATCTATTTTTTTATCACCTTTTAACAAAAATTCTTTGGATGATGGGAGTAATGATGAAACATCGATTGAATCCCCCCTCCAAATCTTTTCTTTAATTGAATTGGACAGGTGGAAACCAAGGGGGGAAATTTTACAAGGGAAAGCCTCTTTAAAACAAGACTCAGAAATATGGGACTTCATTAAAGGTACTTAATTCCTAATCTCTGATGTAATAGTAGACTGACTAGGATTAGTAAAAATAGCAGGATTAGTGGAGGCAGTAGAATTAATTTTAGTATTGTCATAACCAGTTTGGGAATAATTTCCAGCATTATCAATGGTAACTGCAGGGTTAAAATTATTCTCAGAAAACTAACTGTTCCATACTGAACCAATTCCATTTGAATTGTTTTGCACGCTGGCTAAATAACCAACTGCTTTACCCCAATCTGATAGTGAATTTGCATTCAAAAACTCACCAGGAGTGCTGACCATGCTGCTGAAGTGCCCAGATGAGGTCACCTCACTGACTCTTTGGGAAATGCCCACTGTAGCTGGCCGAGGTGTACTTCTCCAGGCTTGTTTGAAAGAGCGTGACTTTATATTCTTTGTATTTCTGACAGGAGAAGAAGGAGAATATTCTCTCCTCGTTCTTTTTTTTCTGTCACTCTGATGAACACTACTTTGGACACTAGGTGAAGCCAGGGCTCCATTACCTTCAATAGGCTCAGTTTCAACAGGGTTGAACTGAGCATGCTCTGAAATTGTATTGCCTGAGACCGATGGACCGTCCTCCTCCAGGCATTTCCTGAGCCACTCAGCACCGACCCGACTCTCCGCCTTGAGGATAAGACACTGGAGCAGTTATTCCTTGCTGGTAAGCTAGTGCTGTGGTCCTCACAGAGGGGAGTCCTCTTCAGGTGGCTGCAGGAGCGGGAAAACAATGCTATTTATAGTCTCCTGCTGCCGCTGCCACAGCCTGCCCAAATGTACCAATAGAGTGCTGTTACCATGCAGATCTTCCCTTTGCTGTTGCCAATAGAAACCTGGGGAAGAGAAAAAGACAGCACAGTGCCCTTTGTACTGTCCCATGGCGCCCCCGCTGATTGCTAGGTGCACTGTCATTCTTGAGCACATCTGATTTAGAGTAGTGCCAGGAGCTGCAGGAAAAGGAGACCAAGAAGATGTGTCCTCAATTTGTTTCTCCAACACAAAGAGGAGACATCAGTGGTCTGGATTAATCTCAATAAAGAGGACCTGTCACAGGAATGTTGTCACCTTGTACCATACTTAAGTAAAAAAAGTGGTATAAAAGTAGAACATTGAATATATAATAAGAATACACAGCCCACACACAAACAGCCACAATTTTTGTGCTGCAATAAGATGTGTTATTGTACATGCATTATTTTGTTGTGTAAGGTGATTAATTTTGATTAGGCTACCAACGCAAGCAAAAACTTACAGTGCCCATTTGCATTGTTGCACTGTGTTCTGGTAAGGCAGTCCATTCAAAATGAGCTTTGGGCTATTTTTTATATACACTTTACAAAAAGGCAAAAATGTTCAAACATTTTTTCTTTCTTTTCCAATAATTTTATTAGGTTTTTGTAATAAAACAAATATTTTTTATTTATTAACTTTGCTACAGTCTTATCTTTAGATTTAGTAAGAACTTTGGAAGGTATTTTGTATGCATTATATTGTATTAGTGTTTTATTTATTAAAAATAGAGTTTATATAATTTTTTAAAAATGTGCACACCTATCAAGTGATGTAAAAAAACAGCAACACAATCTATTAATGCTACAGGCCCTGTGCTTTCAGAACATATATGGTTTGGGGGGCTCTTTTACCGTCTTTCAAAGCTGTAAATGATAAAAAAGTTAAAAGTAGCAAAAATTGTCTGGCCAATTGAAGTAAAAATGGAAGGGTTAGGCAGTGAAAGGCTTAAGCTAAATTACTGGAAAATTAAATTGCTCCTGTTCAGCTTTGCTACAATTGTTGTCACTGTTTAGAAACAGACAGTAATTCTGATGTCATTAAAAGACCGCTTGCATCAGAGTCTTTACAAACAGGCAGTTTGTTATATTACAGAATAACTATAATAACAGGTTACATATAGAGTTGAGCGAACCCGTGGATGTTCGGGTTCGGTGGGTTCGGCCAAACTTCGGAAAAAAGTCCAGGTTCGGTACCGAACTTGACCCGAACTTTACCCTGATCCCCGAACCCCATTGAATTCAATGGGGACCCGAACTTTTCAGCACAAAAATGACTGTAAAAGAGTCCTGGAAAGTGCTAGAGGGCTGCAAAATGATTTTAGAACAATAATCTGTCCCTTACAGCAACAGCAGGAACCTGACCCTATAGGACTAGAAGATGATTTTAGAACAATAATCTGTCCCTCTAAGAAGTAGACTCTACCTAGTCCAGTCAGATCTTTCTGTAATGCAGGATGAGATCTGCAATCTGTCCCTAAAAGCAGTAGTAGTAGTAATCTCTACCTATCTATCTATCTGCAATCTGTCCCTAAAAGCCGTAGTAGTAGTAATCTCTACCTATATATCTATCTATCTGCAATCTGTCCCTCAAAACACCGGCAGCATCCTCTCCCTACACTACCCAGAGAGCATGTGACATGCAGCACTAAGTGACTCCAGCTTATAAAGAGACTGGGTCACATGATGCACTGGCCAATAATTGGCATGCCATTAGTAGGCATGGCTGTGATGGCTTCTAAGGGCAAACCAGTGAAACGCTTGTTGATTGGCTGCCCTGCAGCTATTCAAAATGCGTGATCAAATACCTGAACCCAGAACTCAAACCCGACCTTTTTTGAAATGTCCGGGTTCGGATCACGGACACCCCAAAGTTCGGTACGAACCCGAACTTTACAGTTCGGGTTCGCTCAACTCTAGTTACATAGTTTATTTTAAAAAAAGTTTTTTTTAATTTGAAAATGTTATGCCTGCAGATACAATTTTTGTGATGCATAAAGCACTATACAGTAATTTATGATTTAATGTAGACAAATGATTTTGAATAATGATGATTTCTTCTTATTATTATTCTGTATCTGCACAACCGCCTAGCAATGACTGATTCTAAAAGCCACGCTGAAAAAAATCATCCTTTTTGTTTTATGCTTGCTGATCATTTACATTTCTAAACAGGCACAGCCTTCATTTAAAAAATGGTTTCTTAATACAATGTACTAAGATAGGATTCCAAACTGATAACTCTAAAGGAAGCACCCTCCTCAAATCTACCAGCATCTGTATTACTGCCAACTTTTATATTGTCCTGACAGCTTTATAGCTGCTGCATTTTTCTGAATTCTTAATTTTATTGACCTCCAGGCACTATTTCCACTAGCACTAAAGATTTTATACACCTTTCCATCAGCTGCTGTGTCAGTGAATCATACTCCTTTATTTGTTCAATGTCAAATGTTTGAATGACCCTGTTTCCCAAGATATAAAATTGCCTCATCCAGTTTCAGAAGCATACATACCATGTATTAGGAAACTAATTTTGTTTTGATAAATCTGAATTGGTAATCTGCATATACACGCTCTGTAATGAAGATCCAAAAGTGTTATCTTTTTACATTATTACTCATTCCAAAAACCATTAATAAGGATTTTCTATCTGGTTTGCAATACATATGGATCTTTCGTGAGCATTGAATGGCGCCAAGTTATTTTAGAGAATACAAATAAATTATATTGATGATAAATTATATTGACTGCAATATTTAACGAAATGTTAGGACATTTTTAAACTATACTAATATCTCATTATTTTCTGCAATGCTTAGCCTGTACAAAAAATATTTTGGGACTTTTCTGCAAAACAGATTGGCTTTAATACTATATTGTGTGAATTACTACAGCTCATGAGTAGAAAAGTTCATAACTGTTTTTCAATTTCTGTTTCTACTGCCTTATTTAATAATATAGTACAAATGATACCTTCATATATAATATGAAGGGTTTGACTCCTTATTACTTCTCTTTGCGTACTTTTTTTTGTCAACTATTTAACAACTACATGCATAATAAGATAATAAGTCTTTTGATGGCTACAATGGAATAGGAGACTAGGTAAATTTTAAGGCGACCTTTAATGAAGGAATTTTCTTTCCAGCAACAACGGGTTGCAGGAAAGAAATTTGCTTAATTCCCCCATCAACACAGTCAGTGTTGATGGGGGAATATCTCCCACAAGCCATTATGTTCTTCCTGGGGGGGGGCGGGGGGCAATAGCAATAACTGCATGTAAAATCAGACAGGCTGGTTGTACCTGAAAGATTAATGGTGTTTCAATGCTGTTCATATTCTGTATATTTACCATGTTATTTCTATTATCTGAGTTTGACTTGGTATGTGTTCACTTACTAATGATGTTTAGTCTAATAGATTAATGTGGCTGGTTTATTATGAGATTGTGTTCTGCACGTACATAGGTAAATACATTATCAGTTGTTCAGTGCTAGAGCACTATGGCTTGTAAACATTGCTGGAATGTATCGTGGGATTTTTTAACTCTTATACAGACTGTCTGCAAATGGTCTACCTCCTTTTTTGTATAAAGGCTAGGGATATTTACCTGAATAAACTGAACATATTTTGACCTCATCTTGTGTGCGTGTCAGTCTGTGTTTCCATGATCCTGAATGGGGGGGGGGGGGTTATCCAGCTGTCTGGTTCAAGTCAGTACCCAAATTGATCGATCAATCAGCCTGCCTATACATGGTTCGAATCTCTGCTGGTCCCTGCTGAACCAGTTGACATCCATACTATCCATGGCTGGCTTTAGTAATGATGTGCTTTGGGTTCAGATCGAACATGTCAGGGCTGGGCACTTAGCAGCTCTTTTCTCTATGCTCAGGCTTCTCAGCTGTCATATAATTATCAGCACTCATGGCTCACCTGGTTATCATTACCTGCTCATCAGTCCCGCTTACAACCAGCTCCTTCTGGCTATTTAAACTGCCTTGTTCATTCCTTTCATGCCTTCACGTGGTCAACATATCTGGAGTTTCTCTGCTGTGTCCCTGTGAAAGACTTTGCCTGGCTGACTTCCCTTAGGGTTCCTGATCCTGTTCTTCTGCCTCTGACTATGCTGATCTCTGGTTTCCTGATTACTGGCATGCCTAATTACCTGTTTTGGCTTCCGATCCCTGGTTTATGTTTTGACTATGTTTACTGATCTGTGCCATTTTTACCATTACATTATGGTATTATATAGCTGTGATTTTTACAGTATTTTATGTATCAGTCTGATTCATGGTTACTGACAGTAGGTGAAGGCCATGACTTGAGAAGATGCAGGCAATCCACCTAGTGGTAATATTTTTTCCAGATTGAATGAGCAGGACCACTGCATGGATCAGTTTGCCATAGAATTACAAATGCTCCTGATTCGTACTGCTTACCTGGATCCTCCCACTGTGGCTGTTCTGGTACAACCAGTGTTGCAGGCTGCCCCTGCTGCTGCTCCATTCTCTGTGCAGGCACCAGCCTCAAATATTACCTCTGTAAGCGGTATGTCTGGTTCCGCTCCACTTCCCGAGTGTTTTGGGGGTGTTCCAGTTCAATGCAGAGGGTTTTTCAACCAGGTTGGGATATACTTTGCAATGCTGCTCCAGGCGTTCTCCTTTGTCAGAAGCAAAGTAGGCTTCATTATTTCTTTGCTTTCTTATAGAGCCTTGGCCTGGACAAACCATCTATGGGAGATGCAAAACCCATTGTCCTGAGTTACCCTGAGTTTGTGGCTTCCTTTAAAAGGGTATTTGATGTTCCCGCTCGTTCCACTTCTGCTGCCAAGAGCCTCATGTCCATCAAATAGAGTACGAGAACTGTTGCCATTGAATTCCATACTCTGCCAGAAGAGGTTGCTTGGAACAATGAGGCCCTTGTGGCTGCTTTTTCTCATAGTCTCTCAGATAACAATAAAGATGAGATGGCAGCCCAAGACATACCTACGGATCTGGAGAAGTTAATCACGTTTGCCATTCTCATTGACTCTAGACTCTGAGAGAGACCTTCCTTGCTTGTGGAAGCCTCCTGTACATTTGGCTCCAAGCTTTGCATTCCCACCCTTGCTTCCCTCACCTCCCATGCCTCCCGGTACCAAGTCCACCAGTGAAATAGAGCTAATGCAGTTGAGCTTCACCCGCCTCTCTGTGGAGGATAGGACCTTTAGGAGGAGGGAGAGATTGTGCCTTTATTGTGCCAGGAGGGTCACTTATTGAAGTCTTGTCTTACCTGTCCAGGAAATGCCCACACCTGTAGGTGACAGATCTTAGGTGGTGTTTTTGCATCCCCAGTTATCCTGAAGTGTAAGCCTCTAGTTCTGGTTACCCTTTCTTGGTCTGAGTTGTCTATCGATACACAGGCTCTGCTCGATTCTGAGACTGCAGGCCTGTTGATAGATAGTGCCTTTGTGTCTAAGCATGTGATTCTGCTGCAGCTTCGTGCCACACCACTTGCCATTGAGGCTATTGATGGGAGACCTTGACAGCCTGCCCATGTGACTCACGAGACTGCTCTGTTGACTATGGCCGTAGGGGCTCTTCACCATGAGATAATCCAATTTCAAGTAATTTCCTCACTTCATTACCCGGTGGATATTGGTTATGCTTGGTTACAGAGGCACAATTCCTTTTTTGATTGGCATTGTGCTGAGGTACCTGGTCACCACAATGGTGTAAAACATGTTTTCAGAAAGTGGTTAAAGTCTTGTGCACGTCTTCACTCTCCTTTTTGCCAGAGGAGTATCGTGAATTTAGCAATGTCTTTGACAAAGGTCAAGCCGGTATTTTGCCTTCACACCAGTCATAAGATTGCGCAATTGACCTTCAACTGGGTGCCCTACCTCCTTGTGGCCGGGTCTACCCTTTATCTGTCTCGGAGGATAAAGCTATGGAGGACTATGTTGCTGATTCATTTTCTCGGGGTTCATCCTCAAATCCTCGTCTCCTGCCAGTGCTTCTTCTTTGTGAAAAAGAAGAGTGGTGAACTGAGATCTTGTGTCGATTATAGGGGTCTCAATCACATCACAATTAAAAATGCTTATCCCAGTGGTGTAGCTAGCACATCTGGCATCCAGGGCTGGTCATTTTTTGTACCCCCAAGAAAATGGTATGTGGCAATATAGTGGCGCCGCTTTGAAATTGTGTGTGTGGTCAGATTTCATCAACAGTGGGAGGGGCTTAAAAGGCCATATGCTTTAGTGACTGTGCCACAAGCAAGTATGTAACAGACATTGTAAACCTCAGTACACTCAATTTTAGTAAAATAAAACTGTTCTTTTGCATATCCTTTACTACACACAGCTAACCTTCTGGGTGCCCCCACTGCAAACAGCTTGCTATGGGGGCATCCAAGCAGGCACACTCCAGCCCACTCCATCCCCAATGGCTCCCACTGCTGCCAAAAGCCAATCAAGAGTGCAAGTTCCCAGAGAGCCAAGGCTCTCGTGGACATTGCTGGGTCAAGAGGAGGCTCAGGTAAGTATTAGTGGGGGCTGCTGCATGCAGAAGGTTTTTTACCTTCATGCATTTAATACATGAAGGTAAAAAAACTTGTGCCTTTACAACCACTTTAACAAAGAATGTGCTGTACTTACAACGCAGTAGTCAGGAGTAAGAAATGTAAAATACAGTGAGGGTAAATTTATCAAAACTGGTGCAGTCAGAATCTGGAACAGCTGCGCTTGGCAACCAATCAGCTTCTATCTTCAGCTTGTTCAGCTTTGAAAATGAAAGTTATGAGCTGACTGGTTGCCATACACAGCTGCTGCAGATTCTGCCTGCTCTAGTTTTGATAAATTCCCCTAAAGGTTCATTCAGAAAGGCGATGAGACAGGTCCTGTATGCTGAGCCACTTTTTGCCACATCTGCATCCACCAGAGAGCTTCACCTATAGAAGTGGGTGCACAGATCCTAATGTAGACACTGTGAGTTCGGATACATGCATCCCTTCCTGTCTGCGTGCCAAATTTTGACATTCGACTATGTCCATGCAGCTGCTGCGTCCCAATTGACTTTGACTGGACTGAACCGCCAATCACTCAGTTCTCAGTGCTTCCTGAGCAGAGAGCTGGTGACTGTCAGTATCTGGACCTCAGCCCCTCTTCCCCCTTTCCTGCATACTCACTGAAACATTGGGCAGTGGAGGGGGTGGGAGCGGCCGACTCAGAATGATCTGGGTGTCAGTTCAGGCATGGGAGGATCATATGGTTGCGATCTTTCCCCAGCCTGGACCAGCTCTGTGATGTCAGCTGACAGCCTGTTGTCAGCTGAAAATGGGGTCACAGGTGGTCACAGGAGTGCAAAATAATCTGCACTGCTATGATCCACAGGAGAAGTACAGCCAAACAAACAATAAATCTATCACATGACCTGTCTTTCTTCTCCTGTTTGGCATTATTTGTGACAATTGATAAATGTCCCTATTTATGTTGTGAACTCACCCTCCAGGGCCCAGTCAGGCTTTTCCTCAGCCCAGGCTTTAGATCCAGGCTCTTTCTCTCTGAAGTTGACAGGACCTTCAGGCACCCTCATCCCCAGCACAGAGGGCTTCCACTATCCCCCTTTATAGTCCAGGGCCTCCAGACACCCCCTCTCTTAATCTGGGACCTCCAGAAACCCCCTCACCTACTTCAGTATCTCCCTTGTACCCCCCATCCAGAGGCCTTTGCCACACTAACCACCATTTCCTAGTCAAGGGTCTCTTCTGCACCCCCACCAGTCCAGGGCTTCCTCTGCACCCCCCTCCTAGTCCAAGGTCTCCTCTACAGCTCCCGAAACTTCAGAGCCTCCTCTGCATCCGGCCCTCCGAATCCAGGTCCTTTGCCACACCAACACCACTCTTCAAGTCCAGGGCCTCCTCTACATCTCCCAGTCCAGGGCCTTTGGTGTACTACCCTCCTAGTGCAGGGCCTCCTCTGCATCACCCAGTCCAGGGCCCGCACTGCACCCCATCCCCCAGTCCAAGGCCTCCTGTGCACTCTCCTCCTAGCCACCTCTGCATCCCCTAGCTCAAGGCTTTCTCTGCACTCCCCTGCTAGTCCAGGACCTCCTCTGCACCTCCCAATCCAGGGCCTCCTGTGTATTCCCCTCCTAGTCCAGGGCTTCCTCTCCTATTCCAGGGTCTTTGCCACACTAATCTTTTTCTAGTACAGGGCCTCCTCTGCACCCCCCACTCCAGCGCCTCCTCTGCACCTCTCCAGTGCCCTGTCCAGGGCCTCCTCTGCACGCACCCTCAGTCCAGGGCCTCCTCTGCACCCCCCCCCAGACCA
>BLSH010440999.1:133118-149475 GCA_018402905.1 Glandirana rugosa
TTCCTAACCCCCCGGATCTCCAGCCCAGGTCCTCCTTTGCACTCCTCTCCCCCCCAGTCCAGGACCTTCTCTGAACCCCCCTAGGCCCCCCAATCCTTTGCCCATACTAACCCCAACTTCCTAGTCCAGGGCCTTCTGCACACAAAACCCTCTCCTTGTCCTACTAAATGTCTTCCAGTTCAACAAAGGCTCTCCCATGCTGAAGCATCACTCTGGAATGCCTTTCTATTGTTCTGGTGGGTGGGAGGAGCAGAGTTATTCAGCGCTAGTGTGCCTGTGCAGTCTCCCTCCTATTTGGTTGTCTGGTATTTGGCAAACTATGCAGAGGGTGCTGCCTGTCCATTACACTTGATCAGGTGGCAGTGACACCCTTAGAGCAGCACTTCTCAGTGCGGGTGAAGATGATGAAACCCCTGACGGTGCCCCCCTAGATATGTCACCCAGGGAATGTGCCCCCCTAGTTTTGAACCTGGCTTATCATATCCCATTGATTATGGAATTATTTGACTGACTCAAGGGAGCAACAGTTTTCAATAAGCTCAGTTTGAGAGGGGCATACAGTCTCGTGAGGATTAATGAGGGTGATGAATGATAATAACCTGTATTGTAAGTTGGAAAAGTGCAAGTTCCATTGTGAACAGGTTAATTTATGGGTTTCCACTGCCAGTTATTCAATGGAGCCAGGGAATCTACCTGCAGCTCTACAGTGGCCTCAACCCATAGGTCTACGTCCGCTACAACATTTTCTTGGCTTTGCCAATTATTATCCGAAATGTGTTCGTAATTTCTCTTCTCTGATCGAACCCCTCACTCTTTTGACCAGAAACGAGGGCAACCCACAGAATTGGTCTCCAGATTCCATTAAAGCCTTTGAGTCTCTCAAGTCTACCTTTGTTTCAGCTCCTGTGCTGGCACACCCTGATCCTACATTACCCTTCATTCTTGAAGTTAATGCATCCGAGACTGGAGTAGGCGCCCTTCTGTCTCAATGTCCCACCTCTGAGAGTGCTATGCATCCTTGTGGCTACTTTTCTTTTTTTTTCTTTTCCAAACAGTTTTTATTGAAGTTTTGCAGCTTTACATTGTACAAGACGTTTTACAATATAGTTGTTGAAATATCAGAAGGTTAAGTCATATTGAATAGAACAATACAATGAGAAAATATTATTACGTTACAGGTAAACATTAACAAACTGTATTAGTCTTGAGCTTTATTTTGATATAACCAGTAGTAGGGGAATCTGTATATAAGGGAACTTGGGTTTTTTTGGAACTTTGTGCTAAGTTTGGTATCTAGAACAGTGGGTATGTTGGGAGTATGGGGTGAGGTGGGGGGACCCCTCCTGTCTGGCCTGACTACATGAGAAGGCGCATGATCAGATACCTTTTGGGTGTTGTTACCTGTATCTAGGGCGATATGTTGCTAGGCGGGCACGTGTTCCTCTCTCCCACCCCAGCTGGGAGCTATCTGTGGTGGCGGTCCAGGCTCCCACCTACTTCACGAGTATGGTAAGCTGTTGACTTGTACAGGTACTGTATTGTCATCTTGATTGGTGGCAGCTTCTCTCTGTGTTCCTACTATAGGTGGGTAAGCGGCGTCAGGAGAACTCCTTTCACATGTCTCTGTGTATTTTGCGGTATCCTGTGGGGAGGCTTTATAGGGGAGATAGGGTGTCTAATGAAGTTCAACTTACAGGTGAGATCGGGAATTAGGAGAGGAAATCAAGATTAGGAGAGGACATCAAGATAAAGATATAGGTAGGGGTAGTGACCTTCGCCCCCCCCCCCCCCCACATCATCGGCTTTTTATATTATGGAGCAATGTTTCTGCTGCTGTGTTTGGGTCGTGTATGTTTGGTCTGTTTTGTATAGCAGCTACTGGATGGGGGTGTTGGCATGAGATGAATTTGAGATAATTTCTGTCCATCTCGTACTAGGGTATCGGGTATCTTGTGTTGCCTGGGAGATTATCGTTAAGGTCCATTCTACAGTCATCCAGGGTGTATGTTCAAGGTTCTCCTGTCATCATTAAGTTGGCTACCTTTCCTTGCCATTCTTAGGATGGGGAATTTTTCTGATTCAGAGTGGTCAAAGGATGGAGGGGGTCATTCATCTTTTGTAATCTGAGGTGGTGATATAGTGGTTCCAACAAGCCCATTTGGAGCTATACTTCCTGTGTGTGTCCCGTGCGATATGTATTTCTGCAATTTTGCCCACCCTGATGAGCCATTCTCTAATGGTTGTGGTGTTAGTTGTTCTCCAGTGCGCCAGAACACGTAGCTTTGCCGCATTTATCATGAACATTGCCAGGGACTTGTGGTAAGTTCTATGCCCTAATGAAGAAAAGTGTAGCAGAAATTGGGCCGGGGTAAAGTCCAGCTCATAGCTTTTTACTGTTCGGATGATTTGGTGAACTTCTTTCCAGAATGTGTGGACCTTCGAGCACTCCCACCAGACATGTGTTAGAGTGCCCCTATCGCTGAGACATCTCCAGCACCTGTCCGTGACTTTTGGGTCTATTTTATGTAAAATGTTCGGGGTGCGGTACCATCTTGTCTGTATTTTAAATCCATTTTCCTGAATAGAGACATTCATGGAACCTCTGTGTATATTGTCGTAAATGTTGCTCCAGTTCTCAGCTGTTATTGGTAGAGCGAGTTTGGTTTCCCATTTTTGACACACTTTGTAATGGTCCTCTCGGACATGTGAAAACAGAAGCGAGTGGATGGTAGATACAAGATGTGTCGTAGGAGAATTTTGAACGCAGAGCTCTCTAGAGCAGGTGGATTTGCGATTTATAGATTGTAGGTAGTGTGTTATCATTAGAGCCTGCCAAGGGGGTATAGGATTGTCATTTTCTCTTCGGGGAATTTGGTCTGTTGGTATTAGTTTACCTTTTTTGTAGAATTGGTGTGCTAGAATTTGATCAGTGGGCCATATTGTCTTCAGGAATGTATGGTGCATCCCTGTAGGAAAGTCAGGGTTTAGTTTCAGGGGTGTCATAGGTCCTATGGGTGTGGATAACTTATTCTGTTTATATATCTTTACAAAACACCTCAAGGTGGGGTGTATAAATGGGTGAGTTTTGATGTTGGGAGAGTGGTGTTGAGGTAGCATCCAAGGTAGATTCTGGAGGGGTATGTCAGTAAATGTAATTTCCAAAACTCACCCAGTCTTTCATTGTGCTATGTAGATTCCAATCTACTATTCTAGTTAGGGGCGTGGCTTTATAGTAGTTTGCAAGGTCAGGTAGACCTATGCCTCCTTTCTGTTTGGGTAGGGTGAGTTGGTCGTGATTTATCCTGGGTTTCCCTTTTTCCACAAGAAACTAGAACAAAGACTTTTATATGATTGGAAAAATGATGGGGGAACTTGCACTGGAATCATTTGCAGGATATAGAGTAGCCTCGGGAGAGCATTCATCTTCAGAATCGCTGCTCTCCCGAACCACTAGAATGTTGGTTTGTTCCAGCTCTTGAGGTCCAGGGTGAGTTGGTTCAGAATCGGAAGGTAATTACCATAGTACAGTTGAGATAGGTTGGACAGCAACTGTATGCCCAAATATTTTATTGAATTGGATTGCCAGATGAATGGAAAATTTTGTTTGCATTGAGTAATTGTGCCTTGCGACAGAGAGATATTCAGGGCAAACGACTTTGTGAATTTAATCTTTAGATTTGCGATGTAGTGGAACCGCTGAAATTCTCGTAGTAAATTCGGTACTGTGGTAGGGGTTTGGTGAGGAAGAGTAAAATATCGTCCAAAAATGCGGCAACTTTGTACTCCCTGTCTGAAGCCTGGACCCCAGAGATGTCTCTCTTTTCCCTAATGCTGCAAAGTAGCGGTTCCAAGGACAACACATAAAGTATGGGGGAAAGGGGACATCCCTGTTTAGTCCCATTGCGAATTTTGAAGGCCTCCGATAGGGTTCCGTTGACACATATTCTAGCTGATTGATTTGCGTATAGGGCTGCTATTTGTTCCGATATGCATGGGCCAAATCCTAATGCTTGGATAACTGCGTGTAAATAATCCCAGGCCACCCTATCAAAGGCCTTCTCCGCATCTAGGGACAGGAAAAAGGCTTTTTGTTGTGTCTTTGTAATCAAGTGGTGTATATTGATAGCCTTGATGGTGTTGTCCCGTGCTTCTCGCCCCGGGACAAAAAACCAACTTGGTCCTGGGAGACAATTTGGAGGAGGAAATTTTGATGTCCACGTTGAGAAGCAATATCAGTCTATAGTTCGTGGTTTGAGTTGGACCTCTATCCGGTTTCAGCAACACTGTAATATGAGCTTCTAGCATGTTTGGATCTATGGGACATACAGATGATATAGATACGGGGTTTAGCTCTGGCCTTGCAAAGTTTTTCCTCTTTGAGGAGAAAATCATAGAGGCAGCAAATGATGTCTCTCGGTGGATCCGTGTCTCTACCTTTGGGGAGCAGGGCTCGATGTATGCGCTCCATTGGGATCGGGATGGCCGGTGGCCTCTCTAGTACCTCATTAAAGATGGAGACCACTGCCTGTGAGAGCTGACCTGGTTCTATTGTTTCAGGGAGATTCCTTACTGTAAGGTTCCGTCTTCGACCACGGTTGTCCAGGTCTTCTATATGTCGGTTAAATTCCCTTAGATGTATGGCATGGGATTCTGTGATCTGCTGGACCTGGCAGAGGGAAGTGTCATGTTTCTTCCACCTCTTCAACCCTGCGTGATATTGATTGTATGTCCCCTTTTAGGTCTGCTAATGCTGCTGCTAACATACTTTTAATTTTGGCCGCAACACTGCAGAGGTCATCCATGTTTATAGCTGGGTGTTGCCGGGTTCTGTCAGTGGCTGTGGAATACTGTGGCCCATTACTCCGCGCGCTTCGTGAGTTGGAGCGGGGCCTGTGTGAAGTGACAGCCTGTTGTGTGTCACTAGGCCTCGTCCGGAACATCTC
Organism: Glandirana rugosa; assembly: GCA_018402905.1. Lineage (NCBI taxonomy): Eukaryota > Metazoa > Chordata > Amphibia > Anura > Ranidae > Glandirana > Glandirana rugosa. The sequence goes on from BLSH010440999.1 coordinate 138,062, forward strand.
TGGAATGGATGTGCCCGACAGTGAGTCTTGGCTCAGGGGAGAGAGGGATCTCGTGGTGGACATACTTCTGGTGGTTCTCACCATGTTTGGCTGCCCTAATAGCTGTGAAGACCGGGTGCTGGACCTCGATTAAGCGGCCATCCTAGTCCGAAGGCAGACCACGCCCCTGTGGCTACTTTTCTAAGAAATTGTCTCCTGCAGTATGCAATTATGAGATTGGGGACAGAGAATTATTAGCTATCATTTTAGCTCTTAAGGAATGGAGGCATCTGCTCGAGGGTACCACTGTGTCGGTCCTCATTTTGACTGACCATAAGAATCTCACATTCTTGTTTGAAGTAAAATGCTTATCTCCCAGAAGGGCAACAATGGGCTCTTTTTCTGTCAAGCTTCAATTACATAGTCTTATTCTTGCCCGGTACTAAAAATGTAAGGGCTGATGCATAAAAATTTAAGGGCTGATGCATTGTCACAACAGTTTTCCTTCTCCTCCAAGATTGAGTCAGTTCCTCCTCCTGTGATACCTTCCAATCGCATTCTAGCCACTATTCGCACGAGTCTCACTTCACCTTTGGGTGACAGAATTCTTGCTGCACAGACCCATTCTCCTCCTGAGAAACCTTGTGACCGCTGCTTTGTCCCCAAGAATTTCTGCACTGCTTTGCTCCAGAACTACCATTCTCCCAAGGCAGATGGTCACCCAGGGAAGAATCAACTCATCTGGTCTATTTCTCAACAATTTCGGTGGCTGATCTACATGCTGTTGTAGCCGCCTTTGTAGCCACTTGTTCTATATGTGCTCAGAGTAAAACACCATAACACCTTCCAGTGAGCCTCCTACAACCCATACCCAATGGAGAGAGGCCTTGGACCCACTTGTCTATTGATTTTATTGTGGAGTTACCCAACTCCCAGGACAGCACAATTATTCTCATGGTGGTTGATTGGTTCTTGCAGATGTCTCATTGTATTCCAATTAAGAAGTTGCCGACTTCCAAAGAACTGCCATCCATTTTCACTTGGGAGATCTTTCAGTTTCATGGGCTACTCATGGTTATCATCTAGGACAGGGGTAGCCAGTTTGTGTCCCGGTTATGTTGAGCCTTTTGAGCCCAGTTGGGAATTCAGCTTTCCTTTTCCTCGGCGTATCACCTGCAGTCCAATGGGGCCACAGAACGAGATGACCAAGCCTTGGAGCAGTTTCTACGTTGCTATATTTCTGACCACCATAACAATTGGTCAGACCTCTTACCTTGGGCAGAGTTTGCTCACAATAGTGCCATCAGTGCCGCTTCCTGATTGTCTCAGTTTATGGCGAATTATGGGTTACAGCCATCAATGTTGCCTGACAATTTGTTCCTCAAAGAAGGTGCAGTCCAAGAGTCCTTGCAACATGCTATTGATAGGTACAGACTCCATGCTGACCTACCAAGTTGGGGAGAGGGTCTGGCTGTCATCTCGTAACCTCAGATCCATGTTCCCTCACTGAACTGGCACCGTGGTATAGTGGGCCTTTCCGTATTCTCCATAGAATCATCCCAGTGGGGCTGGGCTCCCAGCAGCTCTCTTCTCTGTGCTCAGGCTGCTTAGCTGTCGGATAATTGTTAGCACTCATTGTTTCCACAGTGGATGGTTATCATTACCTGCTCCTCAGTCCTGCCTACAGCTAGCCCTTTCTGACTATTTAAAATGCCTTGTTCAATGTGTTCCTGTGAAAGACTTTAACCGTCTGATGTCCCTTCTGGTTCCTGATCCTGTTCTTCTGCCTCTGACTACATTTATCTCAGATTTCCTCATTACTGGCATGTCTGATTACCCATTTTGGCTTCCGATCCCTAGCTTATGATTTGACTATGATTACTGATCTGTACCATTTTTACCATTACATTAAATGTGTGATTTTGTTTCTGCATTTTCTGTCTCGGTCTGATTCATGGTTCCTGACAGAACATATATTGAAGGCAAAACCAACTCATTCACAGTTCAGGAAAATGGCAGAGTAATGCAACCAATTACCAATAATGCAATTCGTAGTCTCTGTAAATACAGAATGTGTGTGTTCCAGGCTTACTTTTTCATGTTTTGTTTTTGGGGAGGTATATTTTAGTTTAATATAATTTTGCTAGGGTGAGCAGTGGAAAATTGTGACTGAACTTTGTCTGTAGTATATCACCTCATATATGTGCGGTTTTGTTTTGTGCACCGAATAAACTCATCCCTAATCCCCTTTTGTCAACTATGGCCATAGTTGACAAAAAAGTGAGGTAATCCCCTGCATTCACCCCCTGTATTCATAATGTCTGGGAGGCCTAGAGGTCTCCCTCCAGGGAGAGGAAGAGGTCCTGAGCATGCAGCTAGTAGTGGGTGAAAAGGTTCTGCACTTGAAGGACAAAGTGATGGTCAGGCTGCACCGTTGGGAGGCAGAGCACATCTTTCTGGAAGTGGGTGTGCGATACAGCCAGAGTACCTGAAGGAGATAGCTGAGTTTCTCACCAAGCCTTCATAATTTGCCCTTTCCCAGGCGTGAAGCAGCCAATTTTCCACAAGCACTGCAAATGCGCCCTCACCTTTGTGCTCCTCTACTGCTAATCCCATCACAGCCCTGCAAACTGACATGACAAAGTCAGATGAACTATTTCAACACACCATCAGTAAATTCCTTCATGAGGATGCACAAGCATTATTTCTGTCTCATATTGAGGAAGAGATGTACAGGGAGAGTACATCATGCAGAAACATAGTCAACTCTATTCCTCCTGCTCAATTGCCTCATCCTGTGACTCCTCAGGACCACCAATCTCACCCAAATGATTCCGAGCCTATTTAACAGCCCAGGCAAAAAGGTTGCAATGTTTTTCTTTTTACCATGCTTGGTATGCCTGGGGGACAGGAGCCCCACTGGAAGATTCAGACAGCTCATAAGGGATAATATGACTACAGACCATCTTCTACCTTCCCTGTCCCTGTACTGGAGGGACAGGATAGGTGGGGGGGGGTGTGCCTGTATGTCAAGAATGATTTTCTAGTGAACACAAGAAAGGCATTGCTAACAGGGCAAAAGAGGAGGTGGAACCCTTGTGGCTGGAGCTTCAAAGGGAAGAAACAAACAGGAAATTAACCATTTGCTTACTGGGCACTTAAACGCCCCCTGCCCAGACCAATTTTCATCTTTCAGTGCTGTCGCATTTTGAATAAAAATTGCACGGTCATGGGGGGCGTGGCGACCAGCGGAGAAGATGGCCGCATGACCTAAGAGCTCCGCTCAGCCACCCGGGATAGACAGCAACGGTCAGCGCCTCGGCAGCCGAACGAACATCCACACGACCCAGACAAGCTGCAGACAAGATCGGGAATGACCCGCAAGAAAAAAGAAAGCTCCCATGTGAAGAAGCTCGCCAGCTTCTTCCACCCCAGTGCCGGAAGGCCTACACAGCATGGCGGAGGTCCGCCGTCCCAACCGACACGTGGAGCCGGAGACTGCATGCAGCACCGGAACGGCACCCACCCAGGAAAGAGGCAAGTGGGGAACCCAGAGAGTGGAAACTCCTCAGGATCCTCATCTCCCTCCACTCAGAGCCCAGCAAAGTCTAGGCCGCGGAGAGATCAACAGGAGGTGGAGCACGATATGGAGGTAGGCCGCACATCCCCCAACACTATCAGCAAACAACAAGCCGCTCCAGACCCCATAGATGCATTCCCTACCATGGGACAGCCAATCTCAGATATAACACTGAAAGGAATGCTGATCTCACTTAGAACCTCAGTGCAGACAGACATCAAAGAGTGCATGCAGCAGTTCCAGCATGAGCTTCAGGATCTGGGAGACAGAGTAGCACATACTGAAACATCCACTGAACAGATCACCACTTCATTTAACTCTATGGTAGATGCACACAGCAACCACACAGAAGAAATAGAGTGGATAAAAGCCAAGATCTCGGATTTAGAGGACAGGGCTAGAAGAAATAACCTTAAAATACGGGGTATCCCAGACAGTATACCCCAGGAGCAACTACAGAGATATGTGACTGAACTATTCACGAAAGTAGTACCATCCCTCTCTGCGGATGAGCTGCTGATTGACAGAATACACAGATTGCCTAAACCATCCTTTTTAGCCTCAGATGTACCCAGGGATGTAATCCTTAGACTGCATTACTAAAAATCCAAAGAACTAATCACAACATTCAGGAGAACTGCAGACCTACCAGGGGAGTACGCAGGCTTACAAATGCTACCTGACCTGTCCAAACACACGCTGCAGAGAAGGAAGAACCTAGCAACAATCACCAAAGCATTGCGAAACCATAATATTCCACACCGCTGGAAATACCCAGCCACTCTGTCAGTAACGTACAACGGCAACACAACACTGATTCCAAATATGGAAGAAGGTCTTCATGCACTGAGGAAATGGGGCATCTTACCCCCTATGGCACACCCCTCACAACCGCACCCCACCCACCCGACACCACTGGAGGAAGAATGGCAAATTGTATCACGCAAAAGACCAGACAAAAACAGGCAAACAGAAGGAGGCACAGACCACCCAAAACCACACTGTCTAATGACATTCTATCCCTGGCCAATGGAGCTGTTTATATCCTATGGCCCTCAAGAATAACGAAATAGTTATTCTGTTTACCTAACCCACGTTTAGGTCCTCTTTTTACGTTAACTTTCAGTTTTCTCTCAACAGTTTAAAGCCCCAAGTCTCTGGAAACAAGACCGCCATACAGAACCTGAATCGCAAATGGACGGACCACGCACCACTGCCCCGCAAGGTAACCAAATCTGACGCAAATGCAAACTTTGACACTAACAAATGACTATTAAATGCATATCAATAAACGCCAACGGGTTAAACCACCCGGCGAAAAGATTTTCTCTCTGGAAAGAAGCCATATCTGCAAACGCTGATATAGTCAGCGTACAGGAAACTCATTTCCAAGAGCTGAAGCACCCGAAATGTTCACACAAGCTATACCCTCATGTATTCTTGGCAAATGGTCCAAAAAAAAACAAAGGGGTAATGATAGCTCTTAAACATTCTCTCAAATTCAAGATGAAAGACATTATCAGGGATATTAAAGGAAGATACCTTATTTTGCTATGCGAAATAAAGGACATTCCACTCACTCTGGTTATGGTGTACGTACCTAACACCCACCAACTGAGATTCCTTCACAGACTTATGGCAACCATATCCAAACGCAAATATGGACATTTACTGATGTGTGGAGATTTTAATCTAACAACAAACCCGGAGATGGACTCCTCCTCTGATACAAGGGGGAGGAGACCATCCCTGGGACCCCTGTTGCATAGAGAGGGACTATATGACGTGTGGAGATGTCACCAGGCAATGGAGAAAGATTACTCATTCTACTCCTCTAATCACAGAACCTATTCTTGTATCGATATGTATTTGACAGATTTGTGGCTCCTCCAGAGGTCTTCTTCGTCCAGTGTGGGAACCATTACCTGGTCAGACCACGCTATGGTACAGCTCTCACTGGAGGAACAGGGACCGAAGGACAGAGCAGCTATATGGAGGTGTAACCTCAAAACTTTACAAAACCCTAAAACCAATAAGTATGCCTCTCAACATCTCCGCAAATTTTTTCAAACAAATGGCCCATCGGTGACTGACCCATGGTCAGTCTGGAACGCACCTAAGGCGTTCATAAGGGGTATCTGCATCCAGCAAAACTCGAGAGCAAAAAGAGAATATAACAGGAGGGTGGAAGACACAGTGAAAGAAATCAGCAGATTAGAATCCCAAAACAAAAAACTCCCCAATTTAAAAAAGGCAGAAGAACTACAAACCCTCAGAAACTCCCTTAGAAACCTCTTACTGGAACAATATGATTACCAATTACGAAAACTTAAACTTACCACCTATTCTCAGGCCAATAAAATGGGGAAATACCTAGCCAATAGAATTAAAATCAAACAAACAAAAGAAAGGATACAATTTCTAATTCACCCCACACACAAAGGCAAAATAACTCACCCTCAAGAAATAGCTGACAAATTTGCTGAGTACTATGAGTCTTTGTACAATTTGAAAGCAGACGCAGATACCCCTCAACCCTTAACTTCAGACATTCAAAATTTCCTAGATAAACGTTCACTACCCCAAATCACTGAAGAACAACTACAATCTCTGAACGATCCCATCACACTTACTGAATTATCAAAAATCATAACTTCCCTACCCAATGGGAAATCCCCAGGCCCAGATGGCCTCCCCAACGAATATTATAAACTATTCAAAGACGAACTAAACCCATACCTCCTAAATACCCTCACTAAAGCTCTCCATACCTCCTCATTGCCGCCAGAGATGTTGAGAGCATACGTGGTTACACTCCCCAAACCAGGTAAAGAACCAACGACCCCAAGCAACTTCCGACCAATATCCTTATTAACCACTTGCCGATCGGCATCTGACGGCGACAGAGTGGCTCTTTAAGGCAAAACGCTGTCATACGATGGCGGCTGCCAGATCGCGCACAGTGCTGCCAGGGGCACGCCCGCGCGCTCACTGTGTCCGGGGAGAGCCAGGGAGCGGGTGCGGCGGATTCAATCTCCGCCGGCCACCCGCGATGCCTCCCCCCGGAGTGAAAGAACGGAGGTCCGTGTAAGTAAACACGGACCTCTGTTCTGTGAGAGGGGGAAGGACTGTGATCACAGCCTTCCTTTACACGGAAGCTGTGATCACTTCCCTTCCCCTGTTAGGGCAGCCCCCATACAGTAAGAACACGCCCAGGGAACACAGTTAACCCTTAGAGCGCCCCCTGCAGGTTAACCCCTTCACTGCCAATGACATTTACACAGTAATCAGTGCATTTTTATAGCACTGATCGCTGTATAAATGCCAATGGTCCCAAAAAAGTGTCAAAATGTTCCGACATGTTCGGCCCAATAACGCAGTACCGCTAAAAAGATCGACGCCATTACTAGTAAAAAATAAAAAATAAATAAAAACCCCAGAAATGAATTCTCATCATCCGTAAACGCGACCACTTTTGCGCAAACCAATCAATAAACGCAGATTGCGATTTTTTTAATCACAAATATGAGGAAGAATAAAAATCGGCCAAAACCGATGAAAAAAAAAAATTGTTATTTTTTTTTTGGATTTGTATTTTAGCAAAAAGTAAGAAATTTGGTTTTTTTTTGCAAAATTGTCGCTCTTCTTTTGTTTATAGCGGCAATCAGAAATGACGCAGCAGTGATCAAATACCACCAAAAAAAAGGACGCAAATTTCGTTTGGATACAACATCGCACGACCACGCAATTGTCAGTTAAAACGACGCAGCGCCGAATCGCAAAAATGGCGAGGCAGGGTTGCCCACTTTCCCCAACAATTTTTAATTTGATAATTGAACCATTAGCAGAAGCTATCAGAGCACACCCACTAATAACAGGTTTCAAATTCAAGAAGTAACAGCATACAATAAACCTATTCGCAGACGACATTATCCTAATGCTTACAAACCCATTACAATCTATAACACATACACATCAACTTCTAGAACAATTTAGTAGTATCTTATACTACAAAGTAAACACAGCGAAGTCTACAATACTAAACCTAGGGATCCCTCGGGAGACCGAACTCCTCATCCAATCCAAAGTCCCATACCCATGGAGTACAAAAGACCTACAATACTTAGGCATAAGACTAACCTCCAAAGTGTCACAACTAAACCATGCCAACATGATTCCCCTAATATCTAAAATCTCAAACGAACTTAACAGGAAAATGAAGGTAAAGCTCTCATGGGGCGGCAGGATAGCCGCCTTCAAAATGAACATCCTCCCCCAAATATTATATCTCTTTAGGAACCTACCCACCCCAATCCCTAACAAATACATAACAAAAATAGACAAAATAATGTTCAAATTCATCTGGAAAGGAAAACGACCTAGATGCCCAAAACAATCTCTGTCCTGCCACAAATCTTTAGGAGGTGCGGGTGTACCAAACATTAGCAAATACTACAAAGCAACTAGACTAACAGCCATCACACAATGGTTCAATAACGAAAATCCCCCCCTCTGGCAAGAAATAGCATTATCACTGTCCCCCACAAAAAACCTATTCTGGCTACTAGCCGCGGATCTGTGGACACCATGGGAACTAGATACCCTCCCTATCTCAATGCAAGCATCACTTAAAACATGGAGAGAAATAAATATCTACCATGATTCATTCGACATTGCCCAAACCACGGAAATACCCATAATGGTGTTACAAGCCAACATTCCAATGCTCCCTATATCCCAACTAAATGTGAATGGCCTAAGCAACATATCTCAGCTATATGATAATGGTTCCTTAAAACCCATAAATACTATAATGAATCAATATGATCTTCCACCAAAAGAAAGGTACACAATCACAAGAATACATACATTCCTGTCTAAACATCCTCCCAAAGCACTCCTAACAAACTCTCAGATATGGAACCACCTCCAACCCTCTAGTAAAATATCTCCCAACATCTCCCTATTCTATGGTATACTTCAGAATAACACCAATCTGCAAAAATCGAAATCCATGCTAAAACGGGAAACAGACCTCAAACAACCAATTACTCCAGAACAGTGGAAAAAAGCCATCCACTCAATAAGGTACTCATCACACTGTGAAGCACATTGGGAAATGTCCCTTAAGATTTGGCATAGATGGTACTACACGCCATTCAAGATAGCACAATTTTACCCCACAAGTTCCCCTCTTTGTTGGAGAAACTGTGGGCAAGTAGGGAATATATTACACATTCTATGGGAATGCCCAATGCTAACAAGTTTATGCAACCAGATATTTAAAACCAAAGAACACTACACGGGCATACTAAATAACCCCAAACCAGCCCTAGCCTTACTAAATGTAGGAATTGACATATATCCCAAAAACTTCTGGCCAATGATCACACACGTGCTATTGGCAACCAGGACGTCAATACTACAAAAGTGGAAAACACCTCAGATACCGAATGTGTCAGACATAAAGCACACGGTGCATTCTCATATGCTGATAGAACAAGCATTAGCCATCAACTCTCTGTCAATAGACAAATTCCAAAGAGAATGGGAGATTTGGCCACATTCTTAAGCTTACTGTTTCACATCTTGATATTTAAAATAATAAACAATTTGACTACTTGGGGTATGTGGTGCGGCGAAACCATCCAATTCACACAAAATATCTGATGACTACAGTAAATGTTTGACTGGGGCCTATAAGTTGTTTACTTATTACTTTATTTTCTTTTAATGTTACTTCACCATTGTGAACCGTGGTACACATATGCCTACTCACATTTTTGTAAATATTATATTCTATCTTTTCATTTGACAACACTGAAGAAATTACACTTTTCTACAATGTAAAGTAGTGAGTGTAAAACTTGTATAACTGTGTAAATTTGCTGTCCCCCTCAAAATAACTCAACACACAGCCATCAATGACGAAACCGCTGGCAACAAAAGTGAGTACACCCCTAAGTGAAAATGTCCAAAATGGGCCCAATTAGCCATTTCCCCTCCCCGGTGTCATGTGACTCGTTAGTGTTACAAAGTCTCAGGTGTGAATGGGGAGCAAGTGTGATAAATTTGGTGTTATAGCTGTCACTAGCTGGCCTAGGCTATAAGAAGATTGCCAAGACCCTGAAACTGAGCTGCAATACGGTGGCCAAGACCATACAGTGTTTTAACAAGACAGGTTCCACTCAGAACAGACCTTGCCATAGTCAACCAAAGAAGTTGAGTGCACATGCTCATCATCGTATTCAGAGGTTGTCTTTGGGAAATAGACGTATGAGTGCTGCCAGCATTGCTGCAGAGGTTGAAGGGGTGGGGGGGGTCAGCCTGTCAGTGTTCAGACCATACGCAGCACATTGCATTAAATTAGTCTGCATGGCTGTTGTCTTAGCAGTATTCCAACATGATAATGACCCCAAACACACCTCCAAGACAACCACTGCCTTGTTAAAGAAGCTGAGGGTAAAGGTAATGGACTGGCCAAGCATGTCTCCAATCCTAAACCCTATTGAGCATCTGTGGGGCATCCTCAAATGGAAGGTGGAGGAGTGCAAGGTCTCTAACCTCCACCAGCTCCATGATGTCATCATGGAGGAATGGAAGAGGACTCCAGTGGCAACCTGTGAAGCTCTGATGAACTCCATGCCCAAGAGGGTTAAGGCAGTACTGGAAAATAATGGTGGCCACACAAAATACTGACACTTTGGGCCCAATTTGGACATTTACACTTAAGGGTGTACTCACTTTTGTTGCCAGTGGTTTAGACATCAATAGCTGTGTGTTGCGTTATTTTGAGGGGACAGCAAATATACATTGTTATACAAGCTGTACACTCACTCCTTTACATTATAGCAAAGGGTAATGTGTTGTCACATAAAAAGATATAATAAAATATTTACAAAAATGTGAGGGGTGTAACTCACTTTCGTGAGATACTGTATATATATATATATATATATAGTTTATATATTCTTCTACGTATTTTTGGTTAAAAAAATCTCAATAAGCGAATATTGATTAGATTGCGCAAAAGTTATCGCTTCTACAAACTATGGGAATGGATTTATGGCATTTTAATTTTTTTTTTTTCACTAGTAATGGCAGCGATCTGTGATTTCTATCCAGACTGCGATATTGCTGCAGCCATGTCGGACACTTTTTTGGGACCACTGACATTAATACAGCGATCAGAGCTAAAAATAGCCGCTGATTACTGTCTAAATGTCACTGGCAAGGTAGGGATTAACCCGCAGGGGGCAATCAAGGGGTTAACTGTGTTCCCTCACTGTGTTCTAAATGTGTGGGGCTGGGCTGGCAGGGACACAACAGATCTAACTGATCCCGATGACAGGGATCAGTAGATCTCTGTTATGTCCCCTGACAGAACGGAGCACAGCCATGTTTACATTGGCGGTTCCCCGTTCTGCCTCTGTATTAGGTGATCGCGGGTTGAAAATCGAGTCCGCCTGACCCGCGGACACGCTCACGCAGCATGCGGCGATCATGAGAATGCACCGCTGACGGCCATGAGGGCACGCGGGGAGCGTGCAAAGGGGCGGACATCAATTTACGGCGCCCCGTAAAGTAAAGTATATCCGCATTGTAGCAGTCAATCGGCTATAGCATGGATCTGAAGTGGTTAATAGTGGATGTAGGCTACAGGCCCCCTAACCTGAAGGATGAAGAGGAGACAGATCTCCTATCACAGTTAGAAATTACTATTATCTAAATATTGACTGGGCAGACAGAACCACTCACTTATTTAACCACTTCAATACCAGGCACTTACCCCCCCCCCCCTTCCCGCCCAGACCAATTTTCAGCTTTCAGCGCTGTCGCATTTTGAATGACAATT
>BLSH010440999.1:155025-166557 GCA_018402905.1 Glandirana rugosa
AAAAAAAAGTAAAAACTATTTATGTGTATTGTAAAACTTTTTTGTGTAAAAAGCATCAAAGACAATATTTTAAAACGTTTATTTATTACAAAGAAATATTTAAGTCGGGTTTTACACAAGACGATGTAAAGAAACCACTTTTATTGGGTTTAGTCACATATAATAAATCAGACATCCTCTCACTCTCAGGTGTTTGATAGCCTATATAGACTCTTAGCAAGTTAGGACTATATTACTGCTCGATGTCATGGAGTGTTTTCATTCATGTGGGGGGTGTAAACACATTTATAAAATAAGATAGAAAAGTACACTGTTACACTGTTATACAAGCTGTACACTCACTACTTTACATTGTAGCAAAGTGTCAGCTCTTCAGTGTTGTCACATGAAAAGATAGAATAAAATATTTACACAAATGTGGGGGGTGTACTTACTTTTGTGAGGTACTGTAGCTCGTCATTATATCAGGATTGAACGATTCTCAGATATATCCGATAGTTTGTGGACTCTCACTCTCCTACAGACTAAATAATATACACTGATTTGGGTTATTTTCACCAAAGAAATGTAGCAGAACACATTTTGGGCTGAATTTATAAAGAAACATTATTTATTTGCAAAATTTTATAACAGAAACTACGAAAAATGTGTTTTTTCAAAATGTTATGTGTATTTATCAAAAATGAAAAAAAAAAACAGTGGTGACTAAATACCACCAAAATAAATCTCTATTTGTGTGAACAAAATGATAAAAATTTGAGTACAGAGTTGCAAGACTGCACAACTGTCATTCAAAGTGTGACAGTGCTGAAAGCTGAAAATTGGCCTGGGCAGAAAGGGGGTAAAAGTGGCCAGTACTGAAGTGGTTAATGAGCCTCTCCTGTACACCCCTTTGAGGTAGTGAATTTGGGGGAATGCACAGCTCCCAACTGTCCCGGATTTGGAGAGACTGTTACTGATTTGGAACAAAGTCCCTCTGTCCCTCTTTCCTCCTCATTTGTCCCTCATTTTGGTCTGATCTATATAGTTGTATATACAGTATCTCACAAAAGTGAGTACACCCCTCACATTTTTGTAAATATTTTATTGTATTTTTTCAACACTGAAGAAATGACACAATGCTACAAAGTAATGAGTGTGCAGCTTGTATAACAGTGTAAATTTGCTGTCCCCTCAAAATAACTCAACACAGCCATTGATGTCTAAAGCCATGTGTTTGGGGTCGTTATCATGTGGGAATACTGCCCTGCGGCCCAGTCTCTGAAGGGAGGAGATCATGCACTGCTTCAGAATGTCACAGTGCATGTTGGCATTCATGGTACCCTCAATGAACTGTAGCTCCCCAGTGCCGGCAGCACTCATGCAGCCCCAGACCATGACACTCCCACCACCATACTTGACTGTAGGCAAGACACACTTGTCTTTGTACTCCCCACCTGGTTACCATCACACAGGCTTGACACCATCTGAACCAAATAAGTTTATCTTGGTCTCATCAGACCACAGGACATGGTTCCAGTAATCCAGGTTCATAGTCTGCTTGACTTCAGCAAACTGTTTGTGGGCTTTCTGCATCATATTTAGAAAAGGCTTCTATATGGGCCGACAGCCATGCAGACCAATTTGATGCAGTGTGCAGCATATGGTCTGAGCACTGACAGGCTGACCCCCCCACACCCCTTCAACCTCTGCAGCAATGCTGGCAGCACTCATACGTCTTTTTCCTAAAGAAAACCTCTGGATCTGACATTGAGCATGTGCACTCAACTTCTTTGGTTGACCATGGTGAGGCCTGGTCTAAGTGGAACCTGTCCTCTTAAACTGCTGTATGGTATTGACCACTGTGCTGCAGCTCAGTTTCAGGGTCTTGGCAATCATCGTATAGCTTAGGCCATCTTTATATAGAGCAACAATTATTTTTTCAGATCCGCAGTGAGTTCTTTGCCATGAGGTGCCATATTGAACTTCCAGTGACCAGTATGAGACTGAGATCTTGTAACACTAATGAAGCACATTCCGCTGGGGAGGAAAATGGCTAGTTGGACCCAATTTGGACATTTTCACTTAGGGGTGTACTCACTTTTGTTGCCAGTGATTCAGACATTAATGGCTGTGTGTTGAGTTATTTTCAGGGGACAGCACATTTACACTGTTATACAAGCTGTACACTCAATACTTTAAATTGTAGCAAAGCGTCATTTCTTCAGTGTTGTCAAGATAGCATAAAATATTTACAGAAAATGTGAGGGGTGTACTCACTTTTGTGAGATACTGTATATAGCAATTTGTTGCCACATATATGTTTAGTATATTGTATGCACATTATTGTGAGTAGGAGAGATTTTTTGCTTTAATAATTTTTGGGTTCACTTAAAGGGATAGCGTGCCACTATATCTTTCCTTTAGAAAGTGTGGGATCACACTTATTGGGTGGTTGCAGCATGTCCACACACTTATCGGTCCAGCCTTTACCTATAGCAGTGCATGTGATCATCCTGACCCACTTTTGGTGTGCTATGCATTTATCTTTGAAAAACAGAGGGGATGACTTCCTCATATTTCTCTTTAGGGTCAAATCCTGTTGCCCAGTTGTGTGATATCTGATTTAAACTTTTCCAGGGCCTATTTTGTGGGGAGAGACCATGCGTGCTGCTTAAGGTCTCTATCCCCATGAGATCTGCTATGTCTGAACACCTATCATGAGAAACAGAAGAGTGTGGAGAAGCAGGGGGTGCCAATTTACTCACCAAACTGGGTGATGGAATAAGAGACCCTGTATATGTGGATGGCAGTATGTTGGCCTCTTTTGAGCTGCTCACTGGGGCTTTGAGGATGTCAGCTTATGTTGTTGCATGTTCAGAGGGACAATGGATTCTCTGGGAGGTTATAAAAGCAGTAGGTTGAGCTCCGGCACCAAGCATCCCCACTCTTTCATATCCAGACCATGCCCCATCCCCAAATAATTTTTTTAGAAATATTACCAGTAAAAAGGACAAAGTCAGCACATATTGGCCCCCAAAAAAAGGTAATCAAGGGAGGTTGGTTACAAGTGACAGGGAGAAAGCAACTGTGTTAAATATATTCTTGTCCTCAGATTTTACAAATCAAACGGAGGGGTATAATAAATAAGACTATTTTGTTAATAATACAACACAGAATGTACCCTTGTGGCTAACAGAAGCCAGTATTAAAAAAAAATTGAAAAATGGAATGTGAATAAATCACTAGAACCTGATGGCTTACATCTGAGCATCCTCAAAGAATTTATGTGTGTTATAGCCAGGCTGTTAATCCTAATCTTTTATATATATATATATATCTATATATATATCTATATATATATATATATATATATATATATATATATATATACACACAGTATCTCACAAAAGAGAGTACTCCCCTCACATTTTGTATATAATTATTATATCTTTTCATGTGACAACACTGAAGAAATGACACTTGCTACACAGCCATTAATGTCTAAACCACTGGCAACAAAAGTGAGTACACCCCTAAGTGAAAATGTCCAAATTGGGTCCAATTAACCATTTTCCCTCCCCACTCTCATGTGACTCATGTTATCGCTCTCACTCTCTCATAGTGGTCACTGGAAGTTCAACATGGCACCTCATGGCAAAGAACTCTCTAAGGATCTGAAAAAAAAGAATTGTTGCTCTACATAAAGATGGCCTAGGCTATAGGAAGATTGCCAAGACCCTGAAACTGAGCTGCAGCATGGTGGCCAAGACCATACAGGGGTTTAGTCGCCATGGTCGACCAAAGGAGTTGAGTGCACGTGCTCAGCCTCATATCCAGAGGTTGTTTTTTGGAAATAGATGTATGAGTGCTGCCAACATTGCTGCAGAGGTTTAAGGAATGAGGGGTCAGCCTGTCAGTGCTCAGACCATACACCACACACTGTATCAAATTGATCCTAAAAGGAAGCCTCTTCTAAAGATGATGTACAAGAAAGCCTGCAAACAGTTTTGCTGAAGACAAGCAGACTAAGCACATGGATTACTGGAAATATGGAAATATGTCCCATGGTCTGATGAGACCAAGATAAACTTGAAGACTAAAAAGACAAGTGTGTCTTGCCTTAAGTCAAGCATGGTGGTGGGAGTGTCATGGTCTGGTGCTGCACGAGTGTTGCCGGCACTGGGGAGCTACATTTCATTGAGGGAACCATGAATGCCAACATGTACTGTGACATACTGAAGCAGAGCATGATCCCCTCCCTCCAGAGACTGGGCTGCAGGGCAGTATTCCAGCATGATAATGACCCCAAACACACCTCCAAGATGGCCACTGCTTTGCTAAAGAAGCTGTAAAGGTGGTGGACTGGCCAAGCATGTCTCCAGACCTAAACCCTATTGAGCATACCCCTGCTTTCCCCTTAACTGATGCAGAACTGTACTTGGCCTACCCATAATTTGTGCATATGTTTAATGTCTTCTAGAGGTAAATAGGTTTCCTGTAACAGGGCTATGCCTGTCTTGAGCCGTTAGAGGTGGCATAGTATTGCCATTCTTTTATGGGGAGACCTAAGCCCTTTGACATTCCACGATACCACTTTCATGTTAGGGCAGTGTTGGGGGGAGGTTTGATAGTAGGGTTATATGTGGATGTAAAGGAGAATGAGGGTGACACCAGGGAGTTGCAGCCCGGTAAAGTAAAGGAATTGGGGGGTGCTTTCATCCTATAGAGTAGGTAGTGGAGTGATAACTAGCTCTACAGAGGTTAACAATAAAAGTTAAACAAAAACATACCATAAAACATTTGGACTTCTCTTTTTTCCACATAGGAAATACTCCTTCCGAGACAGCGTTACTGGAGATGTGCTGAAGACCTGCTTGTGGATTGTGTAAGGTAGGTGTCCCCTGGGAGGATTGTTGTCCAACAGGACTGGGGCATTGCCTGGGGGTCCGAACGTGAAGGCAGTGAAGAGAGGGTAGATCTCTGGTAAGGCTGTGGGCATAAATTAGAGAAAAGAAAAGAAAAATCAATAATGCAGCAACAGTATCGAGAGAAACAGACAATACTAGTAAGGAACCTGAACCATTTTACTTTTGCAAGGACAGTCACTGTTATGTGGAATCACTGGGTTTCAAGTTGACCGATGTTGGCAAAACAAGATAAGCTACAATGGCCGCCCCTGCTTCAAGAGGGGTTGTCATGTTTGGGCTTGTTGGAGTATCGGGCCCTTTTTGGAGAGTCCTTCCTATTGCCTGTAAAGAGGGAGGGGGCAGCCATTGACTGGGTTTACATGGGGATGTGCAGGCAGGTTGGAAGTAATTGGCTGCTTCCTCAAGGTGTGTGAAGGATTTTGGGTCACCAGCCAAGCCAGAGAATCGTAGGACTGCTGGGTAAGCTAGTGTGAACTCCATGCCTATTTGGTAGAGCACGGAACAAATGAGTTTAAAGGCCTTGCATCTACAGGAAAGCTCCTGTGAATAGTCTGCAAAGAGTAGCAGTTTATGACCATCCAGTTGAAGGGACTTGGCATTCTGGAAAGATCTGAGGATGGCCAGTCTGTCCATGTAAGTTAGGTAGCGGACAATGAGAGGCGGACAAAAGGATTGAAAAAATATGCCGCACTCACCAACTCCAACAGCTGATAGTGCAGCAAATTGTGTGTTTTATGCAATGGAGATCAGAATCCCCCTCTGGTTATCCAGCTCCATCCATCCACCCTTGGTCTTCTCACTATAGCTGTGGCTCAACACCACTAGGGGGAGTAGAAATACCACCATGTCACTGTATGGCACTGTATGGGGAGAAAGAGCTCTCTGCAAGGAGCCAGACACCAAGAAGTGGCCAAATATAATGTAGTATGTATTACTAGAAAAATTGCCCCCCACTGGGACTTTAACCACTTCATATCCGGGCCATTTCTGGCACTCCTCTCCTACATGTGAAAATCATCATTTTTATGCTAGAAAATTACTCAGAACCCGCAAACATTATATATCATTGCAACTTTTTATATCACACGATATTTGCACAGGAATTTTTCAAACGTGTTTTTTTTTTGGAAAATAAACAGTTTAGTGAATTTAAAAAATACAAAAAAGTAAAGTTAGCCCAATTTATGTTATGCCGAGTAAATTGACACCCAACATGTCACGCTTTAAAATTGCAAACAATCGTGGAATTGCGCCAAACTTTGGTACTTAAAAATCTCCATAGGCGACGCTTTCAAATTTTTTACAGGTTACATGTTTAGAGTTACAGAGGAGGTCTAGTACTAGAATTATTGCTCTCGCTCTAACGCACATGACGATACCTCACATGTGTGGTTTGAACACCGGTTACATATGTGGGTGGGGCTTACGTATACGTTTGCTTCTGTGCACCAGCACGCGGGGACGGGGGCACTTTAAAGTGGTAGTAAACCCCTGCAGCACATTTTAAATACTCTGATCACTCCCTTTATGAATATTATATTCCCCTTACTTGCGTTCTCCTTACCTGCTTCCTTTGTATACAAAATCGTCTATTTTGCCATATGACGTCACAAGCGCATGCACCATCATTCTCTAATTTTCCGGCAAGCCTCTGGCTGCCGGAAATATTGAGTGTATATGCTGGGGCTGCATCATCTCGCATCAGACCTGACTTCATGCAATATTCTGGAGAAGACTTCCTGATCACACTGCATTTCCTGGCACCCTTGTGACTCCAAACGTCACAGGGGTTGTGTGGAGAAGGATGGCGGAGCTGCAGACCGAGGAAGAGAAGCAGAGAGACCATATCAAATGCATTGACACTTGTAATGTGCATTCACAAGATTATCTGCCTCTATGCACAATGAGGGCGGAAATAGAGGCACGAATAAATGCGGAAAAGAAGAGTAAAAATGGCGCAGCCTTATACAGCCCGGGACTGCTATAAAAATCATAGTTTTTGCCAAGTATGACATGCATTAGATAGCAAATGTATAAATGTCATTATCCATGTGTAAAATGGAATCAATATATATTTGGCATTATGCTTATTCAGCTGGGTTTACTACCGCTTTAATTTTTTTTTTATTATTATTATTTATTTTCCTTTTTTTTTTTTGCTACACTGCCTCTTTCATTTTTTTTTTTTTTGATCACTTTTATTCCTATTACAAGGAATGTAAACATCCCTTGTAATAAGAATGGTGCGTGACAGGTCCTCTTTATGGAAAGATATGGGGTGAATAAGACCTCACATCTCTCCTCCAGGCTGGAAAGACCGAGATCAGAAAAAAAATTTTGATCCCAGCCTTTCCAGCCGCAATCACGGCTTTGTTTACTAAAGCCGGCCCAGACGTGACGTCATAATGTCGCGCCCAGGCCTCCAGATGGTCATCAGTCATCTTCCTGACAATCATCCGACGGCGACTGATCCCTTCTCCCTGCCGCCGATCATATGGGTGGCCGGGAGAAGCACCAAATTGCGGCGGGAGGGGGGGGGCATCCCCTTCCACTGCCTATAAGAAAGATTAAGTGGCTGAACTGCCACTATGATCATTTTTATGGTGTAGGGAATTGCCGGCCGGAAAGAATGATATCTGAATGGTGCCTGTAGCTGCTGGCACTGTTCAGATATCACCACTCAAAGTCCAGTACGTCCATGGACGTCCTACGGGCAGGAAGGGGTTAAAGGGAAACCAACGCATTCAGAGCAAAAAACAAACCAAAAAATACAACTATGAAAGTTTATTGATACATTAAAAACATCACGGGACCTTAAAACATACTAGGTCCATCAATCAAAAGATGCAAACAAAGTACATTTCGAACCATAACAAATAAGGATAGTACATACAATGTATGAAATTGGTGAACATGAAATAACAGACCATGACAGCACAGATAATTGATAAAACACACTTATGACCACTCACTCCGCCACCAAGTGGCGGGGGGAGACCCAATGCGTTTCGAATGCGATCTTCATCAGGGGTAGGTGGTCAATTATTAAAATCCTCTATATGTAATATTTGAGAAAAAGAACAAAGACATAACATCAGTAATAGGTTCAAATGTACAGTCATTCATAATATACAATATTCATCTATATATGCATACCTACCGTATTGTACAATTAATTATCTAGTAGGGTCGTAACAAGTTCACAGAAATCCAAACGGAGTATTTGTGGTTCTGCCTTTGTCCAAAAGGAGCAGTGTGGCATGCAAGGAAAATATTTCCAGTATCCATAGTCTGGAGTGTGGTGTTTTCAATGGGAGCTAATTGGCACATTAACATTTGAGATTTGATACAAAAAACTGCAGGAGCAATGTGTTCCTATTAGTGATAAAAACAGAAAGGAAAAAAGGCTAGTAGGGGCAATTAAGTATAGCTCAATAGGAAGTATAAGAATGGGTAGATTATAAATCACCTACCCATATCAGTTTGGTCAACAGTGAGTTTAATGACTGTCCCAAGCACATCTAATGGATACAAATATATGGATCAATTAATTAGTCCATATAACTAACTTCTATGAAGTATAATTAGTACAGAAAGGTGTGTATGTTCAAAAAATTAATTAATCCAAGTAATACATACCACATATGTGGAGACATGGTTTATGAGTAAACCAAAGAGGGACTGGGGCACAAGGGTAAGGACAGCCCCGGTGATGAATTCAATTGTTAATCTAAAATAGAAATGCACAACACTCAATACACTAGACATCAAGTGATGTGAACCATAACTCAAAAAGTTGGCTTGATAGGCAGTCCAAGAAGCTTACCTATATGTCACAGCCAGAAAAATCTGGGTCAAAGGAAGACCAATGGGCAAAGGATAGTCCCCTGATGTACCCCAAAACAGGGAATTAGTCAAGAAGTAATGCTCATGGGGGAAGGTCTCTGTGAGTCTGAAAAGGTATATATAAAAACACAGAGAATAGATTGGTCAGAGCGAAATAAAGAACGTAAATTGGACCACAAATGGGTCCATAGGCTTTCAATCAAAACATATCAATTGCTCTAATGTATGAGGGGGAAAATGACAGTCTTTACAGTCTTTACCCTGCGTCAACAGGGTAGGCGGTTGCTAGGCAATAGGCACCACGCCTACGGGATGTTGGTCGGAGATCTGTCACCGCGAGGGTGACGTGATGCATCTCACACGTAGCTAAGGTGGGCGGTAACTTGGGGATGACGCCGCAGAAGCGTGACATTGACCGGGAGGACGTACGTGTCCTCAGGGAGCGCCGTGGCAAACACGCCCAGAGGGAAGCCTGGACAGTAACACCTCAACCCGGAACATAGCACAGCTGCCTAATCCAATCATGGCATGGCTCCATTTTGTGCTGGAAAGAGAGAATGTTAATACACAAACAAGGCTTTCAATAAATAGTACCTAAAACAAGAATAAAAATAAAGATGAAAGTCTACAGACTGTATATAAAACCTAGATTAAGGAATATATAAAGAGTCTTCCAGCCGCATAGAGAGCCATATTATTGTTCTAAATTTTATAACAATAATATGGCTCTATGCGGCTGGAAGACACTTTGCCTATACAACTTGGAGATTATTTTAGAACAATAATATGGCTCTATGCGGCTGAATAAACTTTGCCTATACAACTTGGAGATGATTTTAGAACAATAATATGGCTCTATGGGGCTGGAAGACACTTTGCCTATACAACTTGGAGATGATTTTAGAACAATAATCTTTCCCTTAAAGCAACAGCTACAACCTTTCCCTGTACAACTTGGAGATGATTTTAGAACAATAATCTTTCCCTTAAAGCAACAGCTGGAACCTTTTCCTGTACAACTTGGAGATGATTTTAGAACAATAATAATCTTTCCCTTAAAGCAACAGACTCTACCTAGTCCAGTCAGATCGTTCTGTGCAGCAGGATGAGGTCTGCAATCTGTCCCTCAAAGCAGCAGTACTAGTATCTCTACCTAGTCCACAATCAGATCGTTCAGTAATGCAGGATGAGATGTTCTTTAATATCTGCAATCTGTCCCTCACAGAGCCAGCAGCATCCTCTCCCTAAACTATCCTGAGAGCATATGACATGCAGCACGGTGACTCCAGCCCCATATAGAGGATGGGTCACATGATGCACTGGCCAATCACAGCCATGCCATTAGTAGGCATGGCTGTGATGGCTTCTAAGGGCAAACCAGTGAAACACTTGTTGATTGGCTGCCCTTGGCAGCTATTTAACACGTGGAATAAAATACCAGAACCCCAGACCCGAACCCAGACTTTTTTTTTAAAGTCCGGGTTCGGGTCCGGGTCCCGGACACCCCAAAGTTTGGTACAGACCCAAACTTTACAGTCCGGGTTTGCTCAACTCTACCCACTAGATCTTTCTATCCCAAGTACAGGATCTCTTAGCTATCAATGCCCCTAACTTTGAATCATATTTGGCCATGGCCTATCAATATTTTAACGGACAGAAATTAGATTCCCATATGTATCCTGTCCAGAATAAGGAAGGATATCTTAGGGAAGAGGCCCCTATGCTTTTGGATTACATGTCTACCCAGTGGTAGTTCACTATCGCATTTCTTCATTGACATGAGATGTCGATATGCTCTTGTTCTAAATTTGTTGATGGTCTTACCCACGTAGAACCCTGAACACTCGCAAAGGCGTAAGTAAACCACCCCCTTTGTGCCACAATTGGCATAGTGTCTAGGTTTATAGGTTTCTCCATGGGGTAGGATAGTGGGGTGTATATTTATGTACCGACAAAAATTGTTGGTACATAAATATACACACCGAAAGGTGCCAAGGAGTTTGCAAGGATCCTTTTTACCTCCCATTTTGAATTCGCTAGAAGTTAAGGTGTCTTTCAGGGATCTTGCCCTTCAGAATGTAAAAGCTGGGGCCTCTGGGACATATGACCCCACGGGTGGATCTATCCGTAGAATATGCCAATATTTATTGACAATCCTGCGGATGTTATGATGTTATTGGGAGTACCCTATTATAATCCGTAGGGGATTATCTTTCTTTGGGTGAGAGTCTGATTTATACAATAAATCATGTCTATTTTTCTCGCATGCTTTTCTAAATGCTTTTTTAAGGCACGTGTTAGAGCATCCACAAGCTTTCAATCTCTCCCTCAGGGAATCTGCCTCTTGTTTTTTGTATCAAACCGTGAATGTTAATGTGCCAATTAGCTCCCATTGAAAACACCACACTCCAGACTACGGATACTGGAAATATTTTCCTTGTATGCCACACTGCTGCTTTTGGACCAAGGCAGGACCCCAACTACTCCGTTTGAATTTCTGTGAACTTGTTACGGCCCTACAAGATAATTCATTGTACAGGGTGGGTCATTTATATGGATACACCTTAATAAAATGGGAATGGTTGGTGATATTAACTATCTGTTTTTGGCACATTAGTATATGTGAGGGGGGAAACTTTTCAAGATGGGTGGTGACCATGGCGGCCATTTTGAAGTTGGCCATTTTGAATCCAACTTTTGTTTTTTCAATAGGAAGAGGGTCATGTGACACATCAAACTTATTGGGAATTTCACAAGAAAAACAATGGTGTGCTTG
>BLSH010441030.1:27746-47756 GCA_018402905.1 Glandirana rugosa
AAAAAATAAATAAATAAAAACCCCAAAAATGAATTCTCATCATCCGTAAACGCGACCACTTTTGCGCAAACCAATCAATAAACGCCGATTGCGATTTTTTTTATTGCAAATATGATGAAGAATATAAATCGGCCAAAAACGGTGAAAAAAAATGTTTTTTTATATTTTTTTTTTGGATTTGTATTTTAGCAAAAAGTAAGAAATTTGTGTTTTTTTGCAAAATTGTCGCTCTTCTTTTGTTTATAGCGGCGATCAGAAATGACACAGAGGGGATCAAATACCACCAAAAGAAAGCTCTATTTGTGGGAAAAAAAGGACGCAAATTTCGTTTGGGTACAACGTCGCACGACCGCGCAATTGTCAGTTAAAGCGACGCATCGCCGAATCGCAAAAAGGGCTCCGGTCCTAAAGCTGGAAATCCTTCCGGTCCTTAAGTGGTTAATTCTATACTTTGTGCACTTTTCTAAGTACGTGTTTAAATGTAACCTTAATTTTACCATGTTTGGAAAACAGATTCAAAATAATTGTGATCACGTTGTTTATCATTAGATTAATTAACTGTGCACATTTTGTTATGATATACGTGTAGTCATATCATGGGTGTCCTTGCCACTAAAGCCTCATCTAGGACATTCTTTGGGAGGGGGTCACAGCTGCACAGGGCACACATGATTTGGGACTAAAGGTTCCAGCATTCACACACATACACAATTATCTCTCTAAAATCACTTACATTTTTGCCATTTGTACACAACACATGCATATCATACTCTCACTTTCTTTTAACTCTCTTTAATATTTCCCTGCTTAAATTGAGTTTTACCTCCCTAAATTCTGCTTTCCTTATTTTGTTCTGATATCCCTTGTTCTGTAATCCCATACTTCACATACTGCAGCTTCTATGATCAGACGGGCAGCCATAGTGCTCATCCCATATTTCCTCTCTGACAACATATAAATATTCTGTTTTGACTCCCCTTTTTCCATTTTACAATTTACTAGTTTTAGTGCCTGACCCTAAATTTATCCCACAACTTAACATCAGAATGTCCCTTTCTGTCTAGTGTTAAATGTCTGTCACCTTTCATCCATCCTGCTCACATAGATAGCTGTTCCTCTAGCTGTTTAACTCTGCATAATTCTTAGTCCTTTGGTAACCCAGTTACCCATTGTGGATTGCTGTCCACTCTAACCATTTATCTAGGGGCTCAGTATAGGCGTGAACCACACCTTTGGTTCATATATTTTATAGCGCTCCTCTTGCGCTGGGCATTTTTGAGGGTCTCTTACCCTTCATTCCCTTACTTAATTTAATGCCCATGACTGGCCAGTCTTCTCTCTTCTCTACTTGTGCCTATACCCTCTTGCCTCTAAACTACTTTATCTAGCAGATATGTACTTCATATAACCTGTGAATAGCACTATTCTTCCCTTTCTTATCTATAACACTTTGATGGACAGTATACAGTGACGACATAACATATAGCCACCAATCAATACAGTTTGATTAAGGGGTGTAAAATAGGTACCATTTGTCCTGAAAATGCCTTACCGATCGGGGAAGTCTGATAACTCAAATGTAAGCAAAAGGCTTACCTCAGCCGGCTGATTATCAGAAAGAAATTCCCAGATCATCTCAAGCTCCTTGTTTCAGATTCTCAGGGTCACCTGTAAATAACCCTCCTAAGGCAAAGCTGACCAGGAATTTTATAGATAGGCAACTCCTATCCTCATATTGATTAGTGGTTCCAAATGATTAATAACTACTGCAGTAGGGAACAGACACAAAAGATACACTTTCCAGCACCTTTCCAAATAGCTGTTCTGCTTTATTATGACGCAATTGAAGGTTTTTATACACATGATTACGTAGGTATCACATTAATATTACAATTGTACTTGTATGGTAACAAGGGGCATAACATAGGCAGACTAATTCTAATCAGGACTCAAAAGAATGCAAACATGTAATGAAAACATTATTAGTGTCGTGTGCACAATGAGTGCAGTGTGCAATACATACAACATAGAATACAATTATATACAGAACTTACAAATTTCCATTACAGTAACGAAAATTGGGAAAAATACAAAAAATAAAAACTCTTTGCATGATCGTGATGATGATGCCACCACCAACCATGCACTCCAAGTGCACAATCATTTACATGAACAGTTCAAGAAACTCAAACTGAACAACAGAACACAACAAAACATTTCAGTCAGCAGCTTGGCTGGTCAGTGGCCTGGTGTCAAGAAGGACAGCAAAAAGGCCAGAGGCCAGGCCACTATCTCACTGACTCCAGTAAAAACATCAGGGACAGACTGATATTCTGCAAAAGGTACAGGGATCAGACTGCTGAGGACTGGGGGAAAGTCATTTTCTCTGATGAATCCCCTCTCTGATTGCTTGGGGCATCCGAAAAAAAAATCTTGTCCAGATTCCAGAGAAGAAAAGGTAAGCGTGTGTTATACTAATGCCAAGTTGCCAACACAGTAAAGCATCCTGAGACCATTCATGTGTGGGGTGGGTGGCTGCTGTTGCCTTAGGAGGTTATGTGAAATCTCCATTAACAGCTGTAAAATATTGTAATTATGAATATATATATATATATATATATATATATATGTATATATTAGAGGTAATATCTTACTACGCCTGTATGTAAAAAGCTTTTCGCAGATGCTTTGGGCCTATACTTGTTTGTCTAAACAATGGGACCAAGGCCCCTTTGTTCTATAAACATTCACTTCAAAGGTTTCCTCATTTAGATATGCAATGAAGGTGGCCAGCATGTCCTCACTACTCAAATTCCCTGAAAAAGTAGTTGCATTAAAGGGGGCTGACTTAGGCAAATTATAGGAATGGAGGATTAGCCAATCATAAAGGAATAGGAAAGCCCACCAATCAGGGCCATTTCAGGCAAACCATTCAGGCACCGGCCTAGAATGATATACCCAGACTAGAAGGGAGGAAACACGCTCTCTTTTTGGAATGATAGCCAGCCGAATGAGGCCAACCAGAGGTCTGATCTAGGACGCCAATTTGCTTTCGTTACTAGCTTTTCCACCCAACATAAAGCTGTAAGGGAGGTTTTTTCGGAAGCATTGGCACATCTTAAGGAATGACCCAATTTTACGTACAGCTTTACCTGCCCACCCAATGATCACCTTTCGAGGAGTACCATCGTTGAAGGATAGGTTGGTACACAATGTTATAGATCCTCCTCCCAGAAATATTCCCTTTTATCAAAATCTAAAAGGTTTTTTTAAATGTGGCCATTGCCAGGTCTGTCAAATTAATTCACTACAGAGGAGAAAAACTACAGAATTCTCGTCAACAATAACGAATAGGAAATATAGCATAGAGTCTCTCATTACGTGTCGATCTAATAATGTAGTTTACCTACTTCAGTGCCCTTGCGGCCTTCAATATGTCGGGAGGACGACAAGATCTCTTAACATCAGGCTGGGAGAACATTTAAATAATATCCGTAAAGGGTATCCCAACCATAGCGTCTCCCGTCACTACGATCAGGTCCATGCACGAAACCCAGAGGGGACCCTATTTATGGGAATAGATAGTTTAACCCCCAATTGGAGGGGGGGCCTTAAAGTGAGGGAGTTATCTAAGATTGAGACCAAATGGATTTTTATTTTAAGGAGCCACTCCCCCTTGGGCTTGAACGTAGACCTAGACATCAACTGTTTTATTGACAATTCCTAATTCGCTATCCTTGTGCCATTTCCTATTTTCCCTCTGTTGTTATTCTCACTCGTGCCCCTTCTTTTTCTCATTTAGAAGATTTTCTCTTGTTACTCTCTCCCCTCCCCTTTCTTCCCCTTGTCCTTACATTGGATATTATAATTCAGTGATTTAACTTTATATAGAATTTTTTAATACACATGTTTTTGTATTGAATGTTTGATCACATCTGAAGTTGGTGAGAAACCCCCTCCCTGTCTGATTTATTTCAGATTTTCCACTTATATATATATTTTCTATATATATTTTTTTCCATCACCTTCCCAGGATTTTTATAAATTTTTTTATTTTTTCTAGTATATATTGCCTTTGGTTACATGTTTTTACAGCAGGTACATGCTTTTGACCAAAGGGAATATTTAATATTTTTTCTGGTTATACTTTTGATTTTGCTAGGATCATTTCCCTTTTTTATTTATGGTCTTCTAGTTTCTCATATGGCTCAGAAGACTCCCGTTCTCCTTCAATGGAGAGTGGAAATTTAGTTTATTCGTGTTTTTTATCTATCCTCATTCTTGGTTTTTCTTCTTCATAATTTTTGCCTTACATTTTTGTCACTTGTCTTTGTCCCCATTTTTTATTTCAAAAAACCAAAATGTTTTTCAACAATCAAGTTGCGTTCCTTTATCGATATTTTCGTCTTGGAACGCAATGTGTCAATATCCGGCCAGCGCGGTACAGGAAGCGGAAGCTGGGCGGTCCTATTTGGAACGCATACTTCCGGTTCGCGCGGCATACAGCGGGAGTATGTTCCTGTGGGTTGGTGCGAGAGACACATGCACCCCCTTTTGCCCTAAAACATATAGACTCCCTGAGACAAGGTTAGTACGCCAGCTCAGCTGGATTTTAAGATTTACATGATGAATAGGTTGGGAGGGATTTATCCCCCCAACGGAAGATGTGATTGGTACAATCAGATTTTGTGAAGTATATGTAAAGCGGTGAGAGGAGACAGCCTCCGTGCCCCGGAAGACGTCCTGTAGAGACGAAATCGATCGGGCGGAGAGCTGTCTCACTACCACCGCTGGTTGCTTTTATTTTCTATACAGCTGTTATTTATCCGGATACATGTGAGTTCATTATATATTTTTTAATAAATTGTTTTTTTAAACGATATCACACTATTTGGCCCATTTCTCCTTTGGTTATCGTGACTTCCTTGGAGTGGAATTGGTCGGGCTTGTGTCGTGCAACACCTCCATTGATTACGTACCCTTGGAAGCGGCTTCTAATACCCCCACCTAGGATAGGAGAGGATCCAACTGATTAGATCGGGTGTCCCGTGAATAAAAGATCGGAGTGGCCCTGTGGAGGCCTAATCCACACATGTGTGTCTGACCTCCTATAATAAGAGGTCCAAGTGATCCGGTAAGGGCACAACTATCCGTGGTGGAGGTCTCATTCACTGTTGGACTTTGTGATGCATGCCGATTCACTTCTTTGGAGGATTTAATTAAGGACATTTCCTTACACTTTACTTTTTACATTTGGATTTGGTTCATTCACTGTTACTTGAATTTATATGTGATTGGGACTATATAAGTTGATTCATCACATCACTTTTTGTTTCGTATCCTTCCGATACCTTCTACACTTATTTTTTGTTACCTTTGTTCTATGTCCTTTTCACAAGCGCAGCTTTATTTGTTTTAAACTTGTATTTTAGGTGTAGGAATCACACTTTATTGTTGCAGCTGTGTACACAGGGATATAGTGATTATTAGGGTTAGCGCAGTCTTCCTATTTATTTAGCCGAATGAGGCTGCCGTGTGCAGCAGCATGGTAAGTATGGTCTATTTGATGGACTTATATGTTAGGGGTTTGACTGTTTATTTATGTTTGTTGTAAGGAATATAACCTTATTCCTATAGTTTAACCTATGTGTTTCTTCATATGCAAGGTATAATAGATAGATTGCTGTAGATTCTTTAGATCTTTATACTATTTACTAATAAAATTATATTGTTGTGTTGAAGCCTTCACTTATGGTCAAAGAACTTTCATTTAACCCATATCATCTATAAAGAGATATTAAATCTCAAATACAACTTACGGGTAACATAATTGGCGACCACGAAGGGACCATAACTGAAAGTATTCAAATACAACAATACAGAGATTTGCGTAATGTAGATCAAGGTTATTAGGGTGAGATTAAACTGAGTCCGTTTTTTGATAGCTTGGAGGTCACAGCGATCATTCTAGGGCAATAGGTAAAAATTGTTGTATTAGTGGGTATTAGATGAACTCTGCGGAGAGAGGATACACCACAGATTGTATATTGTTTAATATCCCGTAATTATAGTTGGAAAAAGTGTGTGGGATGTACCATTAAACACCGGTCAATTTAATGGGGAGAACATGCTAAGCGGGAAAATTTTGGTTCATATTTGTTTGTTTCGTTTGTGCTTACCAAGCTTCATTTCTCTGAAATCAAGTGATTTTGCTTTATGGTGAGTGCATAGATGTTTTTATTGGAAATACACTGAAAAGGCGTGGTTCTTGTTGTGGTGTTGTGGTTTGTTTCATGCTTTAAGATACAAAACGTGACTTGCTGTTTTTTGTTTGGGTCTGGGTGAAACAGGTTCAACAGGTTTTTGGTTGGTATGTAGATTTTGCATCCACTAAAGGCATTGTATTTTTTTTTTAAGAAATGTGAAACTAAGAGTTACAGAGAGTGTTGTTTTTGTTGGGTTTGAGGAATGTGCAAGTGGTAATATTCCTATTTTGGTCAAAGTGGAAATTTATGGCAGTAACTTGCAAGTAGATAAGTTCTGTTGTTTCCGTGAAAGTATTTTAAGGTATGTAATTGTGGAGATCTGGTCAGAGAATCAGATAAAGTTTAACGTAACTGTATTAATTGTACTGGTTTTGTTTCATTGTCCTTTTGGCGGTTGTTTTTGTGGGAATTTACAAGGAGTAATATTGTCGGCCAGAGTAAAAATTATTTGCCATTTCTTGTGAAAAAAAAATATATATGTATGTTGCAGGTAGACAAGGGTCTTTGTGTGGTCTATCTGGGCTGAGATAAATTAGTTTTACTGATTCTAATATCTCATAACGATTAAGTATAGAGTGTAAAATAAGTTGCATTTAGCATATTGTAGTTTACTTGGAAATAGTCTTGTTTTTTAAAGAGAAACCCTACCAATAAGTGGATAAGCTGGGTTTGTTGTAATTTTCTGTGTGTTAAACTGAGGTGGGCTAAACATGGCTGTGTTTACCTTTCTTTTGATTGCAGAGAAGATTGCTCACTCTATTGTTCCTTGTGGGCTCTCAATTGACTGTATAGTACAGGGAAAAGGACAACTTAATTTAGCTCACAAAGTGTCCATACTATCTGTTAGTAATGGCTGCCATGACCAGTCTGGAAAATGTTGTAGCAACTTATACTCTTAAACATAAGAGCAATGAATTTGCATGTGGTGCTAAAATTAAAGGATCTCCTTGGATCTATGTCCAAGAATTATTTGAAGAGCATGTAAAAACAACCAAAAAGAATAAAAAGCTCAAAAGTCTAGCCATAGCAGGCATGTATGCTGCTTGCATGGCTATGAGTACTAAAATACAACAATTAGAAAAGACAGTAGATAATAACAATATTAAAATTGCAGAGAAGGAAAAAGAGGACACAACATTACATAACCAGGTACAAACCTTAACTACCCTTAATCAAATGGTTAAGGCCTCAGAGGAGATAAAGGTTAAAAATTACAAATTGGCGCAAAAAGAAGTAGTATAATTTAAAGACATGTTAACCAAAGTTGAAACTGAGCGGGACCACATAATTAGTGCATATAAAGTGGTTCAGGATCAGTTGCAGGAAACAAAGAAAGGCAAAATTATATATCACGCACAGTGCAAACAAAAAGAGTCTCAGCTGCTACAAACAATTTCCATTCTTAAAGGACAGACTGCTGTGGCTAGCAGGTTTGCACATGGTAATGCTACTGCACCTACCTGTGCCTATGAAATTGGGGACAGTAAGGAATATTGGGGAGAGGAAGATATGGATCCAAATTCTCCTTTTCCTGTGGAGATGGGAGAAATGGCAGAATGTACCATTGTCATAGACCCTGCAGACAATGGGGACCAACAATCCACAAATGAGGATCAAGACAAGTTCCCCATCATGAGTAGGACCCAAATCTTCTCCTCTCCTGAAAGAAACCAAACATTTTTGGGGTTTGATAGTGAAGGAAATGAGGTGATTTCTAATGTGTATCCTACCCAACCTGTAAAACCCCTCATGAGTGGGACAAATTGCATTGGCAAAATTAAATCTAATGAACACAGTCTGGAAATAGGCAACCATACCTTCAGTACTCTAAAAGTGGCTAGGACCAATTTGAATGCTAGCCACCAGCAACAGGCAGTAGACAGCCAAAAAGAGCAGAGAGAGATTGATAAGCTGGCACACAGGCGAACGGAGGCAGAGATTAAATGTAAAGGAGCGTCTGCACCTTCCAGCCAAGAGCAGCTGGTGCAATTTCCTCATACCATAGATTGCAATGCAACACGTGTGGGTATCTCTAGATGCAACAGGAAATTGCCCACATCTGGAGTATGTGCTAGTCTGAACAACTCTTTAAACAGTGGGAGCTCTTTGATAAAGGCCCCTATATCTCGTATACCAGAAAAGGTTGATAATCAGGCTGTAGCCATTGAAAATCCTCAGTCTAAAACCACACCGGTTGTTGAGAGACATTTTAATACTTTACAGAGGATAAAATGTTAATCTTGGGGGTTAGTTGGGCACATTGCTCAATTTTGTTTGTCTTCTGGTGAAAAGATATTGAAACAAAATAAATATACCACAAAGAGGCGTGACATGGAAGTGTACTCACCACGCTGGGGAACCTGGCCTAGGGGTAATAAATCTAAAACTACTAGATCATATACCCCTTCCCCAAATATTAAGGCTGAGAATGAGGCTTTACAGTATGAGATTAGGCAACTGAAACTGGAACGAGATGAGTTTGTGAAAGATTTCCAAACCTTTAAAAGAAATTTCTTTGAATCCTTGAATTGGAAAGATGGAGGGAGTAAATTGCTTATTGGCAACCAAACAGGAATAGTAAAAGAGGGGATAAAATATCAGAGATAACATGTCTTTGAGGGCTATGGCATTTTTGGTTCATTAGATCAAAGTGGGAATGTCAGTGACCATTTATCAATGTATTGATATGTTGTATTGTTTGCTTAAAGGATAGAGTAATAACTTTTCCTGTGAGTTATCTTTTTCAGGTTAAGCGAGTTCCTGAAAGGGTATTTACATTTTAAGCAGGGGTATGTAGATAGCTGTGCACAGGCATAAATACACACGCCTAAAGGAAGGTACAGTATAATAGGCTAGGTACTCCTGTTTCATTGTTTTTTTCCCTTTTCTTTCCTTATCCTCCCATGGGCCATAAACACCTAGCAATATATTTGCAATTACAAAGCTTTCTCTAACCAGAATGTTTGGGATTCAGTTTCAATTATTGTGTGTGTCTGTGCAATGGACTGGAGGTGTTTTAACTGTCTATGGGTAAACAAAGATTTTTTTTTCCCCCAGGGGTGTGTACACACTATTGCTGGATGGCCATCAAAAATACTGTGATAACATTAACGCGCATGCTTTTTATTTTCAGTTTATGTTTGTAATGAGCTCAGTACAGGTACCAGTTTACAGTTATACCTTTTTTTTCACGTTTCTTCTTTTGCAAGTTTAAATTTATTATCAAATAATCAACCTGTGCACAGATACGAGATCTTGATCCCTATAACACGGAGAAACGGAGAAACTGTAGGGATTTTGTGTTTCTTTTTTCTTTTCTGGGGCTCAGAGTGAAGTTTCATTCACTCTGACACTGGGAAAGTAAATGATAATACATTATTTTGCACTTTAGGCATCTTATGGATTCAGTATGTCTTATGTTTTGTTTTTCCTTCCAAATTGACTCATGTCCTGTTAATGTGTGTGAAGGGTATATGTTTACACGCTGTTGTTATAGACTTTAAGTACTTGTGAAACGCACCAAGTATTTCTAAATTTTTTGTCAAAGTATAGATATGTGGGGGGTGTCTTTACCTTTTTGAATGTATTTACTGTTGATGGACTCATTACCTCTGTGGGAAGTCTGTTCCAAGCATCCATTACTCGTGGAGTCCAGATGGAACCTCTCAGAGGTAGAGTGAGATATTATTAATGGTTTTTAGTTTTGTATTTTAGGAAAAGTACACAAACAAACTTCAGTGCATTCGACGGACATGACCCAGATTGGGTGAAATACTTTAGAGGAAAAACACAGAGGACCTTAAAGCATATTTTTTTTTTTTTGTTTTCAAAAAGCTTTATTAAGTATTACATTCAATACAATCAATGTAGGCATATGCAGAGAAGAGACATTACCATGTTAGGTTGAGTATAAAACGGATTAAAGACATTAGACAGGTGAATTTACTGATGTATACCTAAGAATATATTCTTGTTCTCCTACAGCAAGGACCTAGAGCCCTACCATCTGCATATACTATGTTTGGTGTAGGTCCGTCCCCCCTCCTATCAAGTAATTAGCAATCCGAGGGCCTAGGGGTAGGAGAACTGGGACCACCCCTAAAGGGATCCCGCTGTAGACCCAGTCTCCGCCCCAAGTCCCTCCAGTCTAGAGAGGTAGGACCCATGATGGGCCCTTATCCTCGACTGAGGAAGACCCCATAGAGAACAAGCATACCTTCTTTTAAGAACAAAAAAATCAACCTAGCAATCGGAAGCTCTCCCCCTTAGCCCCTGTCTCAGGGAGCACAAGGGAGAGTCGGAAAAAGAGGGGAGAAAAAAGAAGAAAGAAAGGAAGAATAAGAAGGAGAGGACTGGAGAGAGGTTGAGAAGAGAGTAGAAGAGGAGTGCGTTCCCCAGTCACCCGAGTGTATTCCGATGGGGATCCCTAACTCCGGCACCCTAGGTGATATGGGAGAATGTCATCCAAGGTTCCCAGGTCCGTTCAAAGGCTGGTATTTTATCTAAAAGGATACTCACTGCCTTTTCTTGCGTTAGGATCCATGAGATCTTACGTCTAACTGCGGACAGAGGGACATTGGGCTTCTTCCAATACTTGGCTATGGTAATCTTAGTGGCAGTCAGAATGAAGAAGACTAATCTGTGATGGTACTTATTAAGATGGTAAATTTTTTGATTGAAAAGTGCTATCCCCGGTGATTGGGGAATAGCCTCCCCTGTGATTTTGCAGATGATTGTAAAGATCTTATTCCACAGACCTCTAATTCGTGGGCATGACCACCAGACATGTAACATAGTGCCCGTATGGGTACAGTTTCTGAAGCACAAGGGTGAGGCACCAGGAAAGATTCTTGCTAAAGAGTAAGGGACTCTATACCATCGAGAGATCACTTTAATATTTGCCTCGATCAGGGAGATGTTAACTATACCTTTAAATGAGGACTGTATTCCCCCATTCCAGACCTCTAATGGCCACGAGTCATCTAATTCCTTCTCCCATACTATAGCGTAGGATGGTTTAGTTTGGTTATCAGCAAGTGCGGAGTAAAAAGCATATTTTTTTTATGTTTGTCTTAAGGAGAAGCCTCTGGATTAATTACAGTCAGGCCTAACTAAATCCTAAACTTTTTCTTTGTTTTTTTTTTCTCATAAAAGGTTGTCTCCTTTTACTGTCTACTTTTTGTGGCCTGCCTGACTTGCAAAGTTGTTTCCTAAAGAGGATCAATTAATATGTTAATCACTACAGAGAGAGAGTTGCCTTTTGTATAGGGCAATGTTTGAAAGCAGGTTCAATGTTTTTTTTTCACTAATACAGATTCAATGCTCTTTAACAATTTAAAGAGAAAGATATCGCAAATCTCATGTTGAAGCAGCATTAAATCTTTTTTTTTTTTTTTTTCAATAAGGATTTTATTGAAGATAAACAAACATAAGCTTGTACAATTATACATTGTATAAGTGGAGTGTTGAAAGAAGAAGCATTTAATAATTGGTTATTTCGGTTTGATGTAACAAATGTAAATTCAATAAAATAATAAACAATGAATAGAATAAAGTGATTCTACACAGAGTGAATACAACATTAATGGAGCTCATCATGGGGTATAGAAGATAAAATTTTGTATATGGGGGCATGACCCAAATGTTAGTCTGTTATAATTTATATATTTCCTAGTTTAATGTAATGGGGGATAGAGTGCGTGTTTGGTTTGCTATGGAGATAGGTTTCTAGTTGAGGAGATGTATGGTCGACCTTCTTTTAGGCACCAGGTTGTATTTTAGTAGATTTCTTGTATCATGATGGGTAATCCTAATAAGTAAAGTAGGTTTGAGTGATGTATGTTTAACGTAGCTACTTTGACAATTAATGTTTCCGACTTGTTGCTCATGTGCGTTAATGTTGTAGGGGAGGGTTTCACCTGTCAGTTATTTTGGTTCAAATAGGTCTGTATATTCCTTTGAGACTTTAAATAATGCCCAGGGATTCCACGATTTGTGGAATTGGGTGGTAGTTTCTTTTTTAATTGCAACTGTTTCTTCCATCTCCTTAATTTCTTTATTTTTGTTATCCATTCTTTGATAGAGGGTATTTGTGTGGATCTCCAGACAAGTGGTATGAGTGCTTTGGCCGCATTAAGCATGCGTCTTATTAATGATTGTTTGTATGTCCTATAAGAGAGGTTGTTGATGTTTAGGAGGCAGAAAGGAGCATTGAGTTAAATTTTTGTGTCTGTGATGTGTTTGATCCAGACAATGACTTCTCTCCAGAATATTTGGATTTTATGGCAAGACCACCAAATATGAATGAAAGTGTCCACTTCTTTTTGGCATCTCCAACATTTGTCCGTTTCATTTGACATCCATCTATTCATTTTAACAGGTTTGATATACCATTGAGTGTGAATTTTGAAAGATGTCTCTTGCATACGGGTACTTAAGGAACATTTGTGAGTGAATACGCAAGCTTTCTCCCATTGTTTCTCTGAGATTTGAATGTTCAGATCTTGTTCCCATTTATGTTTGTATCTATCTATGATTACTAAACTTGGTTGAGAGATCCATTTGTAGGCCAACGAGGTGGCTCCTCTAAGTGGGTTTTGGTCAAAGCAGATTTTTTTCTAGGTTTGTTAGTGGTCTTGTTATGGATTTTTTATGTTTGTTATACTGGATGAAGTCGTGTATCTGGATATAGGTCCAATAGTTTAGTGTTTGATTGGCCAATGCCTTGGCGAGTTGCTGGTAAGGCAGTATGTTGCCTTTGTTTATGCAATCGTATACCAGAAGGGGTTTGTTTTTCTTTGTTAGTAGTAGTTTTGTATT
The DNA here is from genome assembly GCA_018402905.1 of Glandirana rugosa. Classification (NCBI taxonomy): domain Eukaryota; kingdom Metazoa; phylum Chordata; class Amphibia; order Anura; family Ranidae; genus Glandirana; species Glandirana rugosa. The sequence goes on from BLSH010441030.1 coordinate 40,832, forward strand.
ATCCATTCCTGGGGGAAATTCAGGGTTCCCTGCTATAGATGTGAGAGGGCTTGTATTTGAGGAAAGTTGGTGGGATTCTATGTTTTTCTGGCAAATTTTGAGGGTGGTGTTGATCAATGGGTGATTTTTAATTTCCCTGGAGTAATTTTTGGGTGAAGACCAGGAGAGATATTGAGTGTAAATCCCTCTGTCCATGAGTTCTAGTTTGACCCAGTCTTTGTTGTTGGTGTGGCAGTGCCAGTCAATAAGTCTAGTGATGTGGGTTGCATAATAGTATTTTATTCCTAGTCCTCCTTTATTTTTGGGGAGGGTGAGTAATTTTAATTGAATACGAGGTTTTTTATGGGCCCATATAAAGTTTCTTTTAGCTTTAGTAAGTCATCTGAAGAATTCACTGGGGATTTCAATTGGTAAGGCATGAAACAGGTACAGTAATCTGGGGAGAATCGTCATCTTTAAGATGGCTGCCCTGCCAAACCATGAACATTGTTTTATTTTCCATGATTTGAGGACATTTTCAATCTTTTTTAGTAATGGGATAAAATTATAATGGTATAGATTTTTAATTGGGGGGGTCAATTTGATTACTAAATATTTAAGGGCAGTTGTTTCCCATTTGTATGGACAGTTTTGAAGTTGTTCTGTTTTTTTTTGAGAGTGTTAGATTCAGTGCTTCGGACTTGCCGTTGTTTATTTTAAAATTGGATATATATTTGAATAATCAGAGTATTTCATTTAGGTTAGGTATTGAGATATGGGGTTGTGAGATAAAGAACAGCAGGTCATCTGCGTAGGCTGCGAGTTTATACTCTTTATCGTCTGTGTTGAATCCGTGAATATCTGTATTGGCATTGATGGTTCTTATTAAGGGTTCCAGAGTTATGATGAACAGTAATGGGGAGAGGGGGCAGCCCTGTCTTGTACCGTTTTTAATATGTATAGTATCTGAGAGGTAATTATTCATTTTTATTTTTGCTGTTGGTTTTTCATATAAGGATTTAATCCATAGCATCATTTTACTCCCAAGCCCAATGTGTGTGCAGGTGGCAAACATATAATCCCATGTCACTCTGTCAAAGGCCTTCTCCACATGTGATGACAGGAGAAGGCCTTCTATCTTTTCTAGACATGCCTTATGTATCAAATTCAGAGATTTGATAATGTTGTCTTTCGCTTCGCATCCTGGCATGAAGCCTACTTGTTCCGGACCAATTATTTTCTGGAGTAGAGGTCTCAATCTGCTGGCTATAATTCCCGCCAACAGCTTGAGGTCTAGGTTCAAAAGTGAGATTGGCCTGTAATTTGTACATTTTTTGTGGTCTTTGTCTGGTTTGGGCATGAAGGCGATCTGGGCTGATAGAAATTCCGTTGAGGGTTTTGCATTTTAATGTAGTGAATTAAGGGCGTCTGTTAGTGGTTTGGTAAGTAAGGGTTCGAAGGTTTTGTAGTACTGTGAGGTAAGGCCATCTGGGCCCGGACTTTTTCCTGTTTTGAGATTTTTAATTGCATTTGTGATTTCTTCAGTTGAGATGTCATTTTCTAACTGTTTGGTGTTTAAATGTGATAGTTTGGGAAGGTTACTTTGGAGGAGGAAGTCATTGATGATTTTTTCCCTTTGGCCTGGGATTTTTTTTGTTTTGTTTTTTGGGGGTAAGTTATAAAGTTCGGTGTAGTATTTATGAAAAATTTTTGCGATTTTAGTTGTGTCATAAATTTCAGTTCCTTTCTGGTCGTATATACTGTTTATGTTAGTTGCAACTTTTGTATCTTTCTGGCCATGTATTTGCTACTCTTATCCCCGTATTCATAATAAATTGCTTTTTTGAGATATAATGATCTATTTATCGTAATAGCCAAGAGGGTCTGTCATTCTTTCCTTTGCATCTAATAGTTTTTGTTCTGTTTTAATAGCTAACATTTGTTTGTGTGCAATTTCTAAGTTGTCTATTTTTGTTAGATTAGTGATGTGCATTTCTTTTTCTCTTTTCTTTTTTGCTCCCCATTTGATAAAATTTCCCCTTATTACACATTTGTGTGCTTCCCATACTGTTAGGGGGGAGGTGTCTTGTGAATGGTTGTTTTGGAAATAGTTGATTATTTCTTGTTTCATGCAGGTTTCTACTTCAGTATCTACTAGTAGTGAGGGGTTTAGTCTCCAATTAAAGATTTTTGGCTCTTGTGGTTTAGTGCTTAATTGGATTGAGATGGGGGCGTGGTCTGATAGGAGAATATTGCCTATGTTAGCACTTTTTGGTGCTGGTATGTCTCTTTGCGAGATGAATAGGTAATCAATTCTAGTGTATCTCTTATGTGGGTTTGAGTAAAATGTGAAGTCTTTTTCATTATGGTTTAATAATCTCCATGTGTCTATCAGGGTTAGTGATTGTAGAAGTAATTTGATTTTTTTCAATATTCGATAAGTTATACTGGTTTTACCTGATGATGTATCCTGGTGTGGGTTCAAAGGGATGTTAAAGTCTCCTCCTAAAATTATATGTCCTTCTGTGAAACACTTCAATTCGTCTATCACTAGTTGGCAAAATGTGATATGTGATTTATTGGGGAAGTAGACGTTCGCCAGTGTGGTGGGGTGCCTGACATTGAACCTTTTAGGAATATATATCTACCTTCTGGGTCTATAAGGACTTTCTCTGTTTGGAATGTAGATTTTTTACTCAATAAGATTGATACACCTTTTGTCTTAGCGTGTGGGTTAGTCGAATGGTATGCGGAGGTGAAAAAGTTGTTTCTCATTTTGGGTACTTGTGATCCCCTAAAGTGGGTTTCCTGTAGAAAAACTATCCGAGGATCACTTTTTTGGGCTCTTTTAAGATTTTTTGTCTTTTTTCTGGTGTACTTACGCTGTTTATGTTGTGTGAGATGATAGTGGGGTTTTTCCCTAAATGTGAGTAGGCCATGATGATTATATACTCTGTGTAGTATTAAACGATAGTAAGATATAGATAGATTGGGTGTAGGGGGGATAGGTACTAAAAAGGAGTAATAGATCGGCTACAAGTGTGTTTTCTCGGTGTGTATGATCACTAACGCTAGTCTTTAGTGTCAGAGGATATGTAGTCTATTTAGAAATTCAGTTGTTATTTAGGTATTAATGCCTGCTATAGTTGTTTCTATTTGGGGGTTGTGGAAGCAGTTTCCTTAATGAGATGGCTCTAATTGCTGTTTAGTTAGTTGGTTGTGAGGTTTTTGTTGGGTGGTTGGTTTAATTAGTTGTGTGTGGACTACCACGTAATCCATAAATATTTATTTAGAATTTGTTACGGGTTAATTAACAAGATTGAGCTAAGATTACCCTAAGAGGATGTTGGGGTTCTGCGTGTGGAATGTGTCCCCAGTACTAATATCTGGGGGTATTGATCATCAGTTGAATTGGTAGCTTAAAAACTGGTTGTGTGGTGCGTGTAACAAAAAAAAGGAACCTCAATTAGAGGTGGTTATGTGTTCCTATAGATCTCTGTTTTTTATCATCTTAACAAAACAATCTAAGATATTTCAAATGTTGCATTACATCGTATAGCAGTGAGAATTTACATCACAAATCTTCCAGCTAGGTTTTGGTATTTGATTTGGTGTTTTAATGTATATTGATCCAGTGTCTGGTCACTGCAACAGGCAGTGAGAATTTTTCGCTGGACTAGGTGAGATGTAGTTTAAACATTCTGAAAAAACAAACAAACAAAACCTGAAAGTATATGAGAAACGTAACAGAGAGAGCTTGTTTCATCTATACTTAATATTTAGAGTCAACATATAGGCTATCCAAAAATAGTTCACGTATATCTTGGTGCCAAACATGACTCTCTTGTAGAGATTCGCCAGGATTGAAGTAAGGTGTTTTAAGTCTGTATGTATGTAAGTGTTTCTAGTAAACAAGATACCTTACATTGATTCCATGTCCAAAAGTCAAGGTCTTTTCTTCTCCTTCTTTGTTTCTTCAGTGTGTTCTGGAGTGATCTATAGAAATTGTTCAGAAATCGTAATAATCAGAACTTATTAGTGGTATTGACAGGATGTCAGAATTCTATAAGTGCGTAAAAGGAACGTCTATATATCTCCTGTTTGTATGAGGGGTGAATGAGAGAAAATGAGGAGAAGATGTCTTTATCCTGGCATGAGCAGTCTAATCCTGTAGGATACTCAGATTTAAAGAACCTGTAAAAATCGTCTTGATTGTAAAATGCTGACCTCATGGGGTGATTTATTTTATTGCAAGTTATAAGTGTGTTGTCAGGTTGATGTTTATATTAATACTGGCAGGTTTAAGTTTCAATATCTTTCGGAGACTATGGCCAGGTGTCCCGGTTCAGTATCGGTTGTCCCTTCGTATTGTTTTTGTTTCTTCCCTTTCGTGAATGTAGGTTTTTGAGGTGTGGTACCGGGGGAAGATATCATCATTGGGATTTGTGGAGGTAAGCGAAATTCTAGGTACCATTCGGGTAGGTCTATTAGGTCACTTTGAATGGTGTCGCAGAAGAGCGGGATGTTTTCTGGAGTGCGAAGGAGAACTTGTTTGCCTTCAACCATGATCTGGAAAGCGAAGGGAAATTTCCATCTGTATGGAATTTTTTTTCTTTTAAGATTTCCAGCATTGGTTTAACAGCCCTTCTGTTTTTTAATGTGATAGGAGACAGGTCTTGGAACAGTTGTATTGTTTCCACGTTGAAAAGAATTTGGTCATTTTGTCTTGCTTTCCTCAGAATATCCTCTTTCAGGGGGAAATTGTTAAGACAGCAGATGATGTCTCTTGGAGGAGCTGTGTCTGGGCCTTTGGGTCTGAGTGCCCTGTGGGCTCTTTCGAATTCAATTGTTGAGTCCATAGGTCTCTGCAGAAGATTATTAAAAATGGAGGTAAGGACTGGTTTAACTGCGTTTATAGCTTCTGGTATCCCTCTTACCCTGATGTTCTTCCTTCTTCCTCTGTTGTCCAGGTCCTCCATTTGTCTGTTAAGGGTAATCAAGTGCTGGGATTGTGAGATGGTTACCCGATCTATTCTCTTTATGGCTTTATCTCTTTGTTTCCCTGTTTTCTCGATTGATGACATTTGTTCGGTCAGTGCTAATAAGTCCGTGTTAAGTTCTGATATTGCTGATGAGAATGACTTTTTAATATCTGCGGCTATTTCTGTCATGTCTCCATAAGTGAATGCGTGGTCTAAATTTGTCGTGCTTCTAGTCGGACCTTCAGAGGCTGCTAGGGATTTGTCATCGCAGTCTTCCTCATCTGTATATTCCTGTACTCATGGGTTATTGAAGTTCCCTTATGTCGTGTAGCTATTACTAACTATGACTATAGTAACAGTAACACCATCATATGTGGTCATTGGTCAATTTTTTTTAGTTTTGTTGATCAGTTCTTTTGTGCCATAAATAAGTTCAAACAGCATTGCTTGAATATTATAGAGATATACTGAGACTGGTGAGACTCATAGTGATTGGCAAATAGCAGGTATAGTATAGTACAATTGTACTTAAGTGTAATTTAGTTTGATTATTCCTAAAGCCATGAGTAATTGGTGACATCATACTTATCCGCATTCTGAAATCAAGTTACTTTGTCTGCTTGGATGACACTGCCTACTCTGTTCTGGGTCTGCTAAAGCTATGACCTCTTCCTCAGCCTGCTAAATGCAGGACTCGTACAGTAGCTACACACGTTAGCAAAGGACAAAACTGCTGGAACAAATATGTGGCACCAGCAAAGTTTTAGCACATCAGGTAGGTATAACTGAACACAGTTTCAGTAAAAGGAGTTAGTGGTGAGTTGCGATGACAACAAGATCCCCCCTGGAGACTTAAAGAGTCATACACACACAGTGGTAACCAGAAGAAGGCATGGCAGAGTTATTTGCAGGCATATGACCATGGATGAATAAGGAGGGGTGATGAAAATCCAAGAGCACTTGGTGGAAGGGGGTAACCATTCCAATTGTTAAACATGTCAATGAGAGAGGGTCTCTGTTGCCTTATGAAGAGTTTATGGGTGATCTCCATTAGGATCTGTGAATATTTGTATATTTGTATATATCTTTGAATAAGTAAGTTGGTATGAAATATTGTTGGTGCTTGATAGAGCTATCTGGACGCCTATGGAGGATCAAGCTGGCAGGCTTGAGTTAATTGATTCACCAGCTCCTTTTGAAGTGCAGGCACAAGCTCCTTTTGAAGTGCAGGAATGTTGGGTGGATGTAACATGGAAGAAGCTCTGCTATTTACCCATCACAAGTCAGGGCCGTAGATAATTTTTTCTTTTGGGGGGGGTTCAGCTCATGGATGAGCTGCATTTTCACCGCCAGCCCCCCCCCCCCCACCTGCTCTACCCTAAAGCAGAGTTTCACCCAAAAATGGAACGTCTGCAGATCTGATTCCTCCCTCCCTCTGATGCCACATTTGGCACCTTTCAGGGGGGGGGGGGGGATATCTTTCAAAACCAGGTATTCACTCCCACTTTCCGGGAAAGATTGCCGCAATCTTGTGCGGCAATCTACACAATGTCCGGCCCTTCTCTGATAGGGGCAAAAGTTATACAGGCTGTTGCACTCAGTAAGTATTAGCACCTATCAAATGTGACCCATTCACCATGCAGTTGTGGTGTGGGGTTTTTAGGGGCTGAAGCGGGTGGTGAGGAGGCATGGTGAATGCCTTCTCACAGATGCATACGCCACTTTTACGTCGAGTAGGTACTCGACTTGGGGGGGGTTTTCTTTTTTAATAGATGCCGGGACTGAACACTACCCATTTATCGTCTCGAAGAAGGTACAATGTAGGTGGGTTGTAAGGACGTGAAGTTTTCCTCGAACACGGACGTGAAGTTTTCCTCGACCACTTAGTTAATTGAGTTCGGACGGTCGAACTAGGAGGTATCCGCAGGTCTATCGAGATAGTTCGTGGTTGTTATAAAGTATGG
>BLSH010441030.1:55726-67220 GCA_018402905.1 Glandirana rugosa
ACCCATCAGTGACCACCACTAGTCACCCATCAGTGACCACCACCAGTCACCCGTCACCAATCAGTGACCACCACCAGTCACCCATCAGTGACCACCACCAGACAGCCGTCACCCATCAGGGACCACCGCCACTCACCCGTCACCCATCAGTGACCTTCACCCGTCACCCATCAGTGACCACCAGACACCCATCACCCATCAGTGACCACCACCAGACACCCGGCACCCATCAGTGACCACCACCAGTCACCCATCAGTGACCACCACCAGTCACCCGTCACCCATCAGTGACCACCACCAGTCACCCATCAGTGACCACCACCAGACAGCCGTCACCCATCAGGGACCACCACCAGTCACCCATCACCTATTAGTGACCACCGCCAGTCACCCGCCATCCATCAGTGACTACTGCCAGACACCCGTCACCCATCACTGACTACTGCCAGACACCCATCACCCATCAGTGACCACCGCCAGACACCCGTCACCCATCAGTGACCACCGCAAGGCACCGGTCACCCATCAGTGACTACCGCCAGACACCCGTCACCCATCAGTGACCACCGCCAGACACCCGCCACCCATCAGTGACCACCGCCAGTCACCCATCGGTGACAATCGCCAGTCACCTGTCAGTGACCGTCACACCCATGAGTAAACATCACCTGTAAAAGTCTCACACATTTGGCATCGCCATACACGGGGGGAGTAGTACAATGTATTTTGGGGGGTAATTTTTTCTATGTACATGGTATGTGTTGGAAATATCTTATAAATGGACAACTTTGTGTAAAAATAAAAGGGTTTTTCATTTTTTTCCCACATTTTCCAAAAACTACTGGAAAAAAATGACATGTTCAAACGACTCATTATACCCCATAGATTATACGTTGGGGTGTTTGCTTTACAAAATGGGGTCATTTTGTGGACAATACCATTGTCCTGGTGCTCCAGGACCTGCAAAAGTGTAATAGGTAGGTGGTTGATAAATGAGATGTGTAATTTGTATTTGTACTCGTAGAACGCCTGAAGGTGCTAGTTCAATGTTAGGCCTCTGTATGTGGCCAGACTGTGTAAAAGTCTCACACATGTGGTATCGCCTTACTCGTGGGGAGTAGTAGAATGTATTTTGGGGTGTAATTTTTGCTGTGTACATGCTATGTGTTGGAAATATCATATAAATGGATAACTTTGTGTAAAAAAAAGCGTATTAATCCAATCACTTCCTCATAGCTGTGTTTTCTGGGATCTATCAAATGCTCACATTTTATTCGAACAGCAGGATGGACATTGTGAATCAATAGATTCTTATATTCCATATCCTCCCAAGTGGCTTTACCATTGCTAGTGTTATATGCTGCCCACAAATAAAAGGGTTTTTCATTTTTCCCCACATTTTCCAAAAACTACTGGAAAAACATGACATGTTCAAAAGACTCATTATGCCTCATAGATTATACGTTGGTGTGTTTTCTTTCCAAAATGGGGTCATTTTGTGGGCAATTCCATTGTCCTGGTGCTCCAGGACCTTCAAAAGTGTAATAGGTAGTTGAGAAATGAGATGTGTAATTTATGCTTGTAGAACGCCTGAAGGTACTAGTTCAATGTTGGGCCTCTGTATGTGGTCAGGCTATGTAAAAGTTTCACACATGTGGTATCGCCATACTCAGGAGGAATGGCAGAACGTATTTTGGGGTGTCATTTTTGCTATGTACATGCTATGTGTTGGAAATATCTTATAAATTGTCAACTTTGTGTAAAAAAAAAGCGTTTTCATTTTTTTCCCACATTTTCCAAAAACTACTGGAAAAAAATGAACCGTTCAAAAGGCTCATTATGGCTCATAGATTATTAGTTGGGGTGTTTGCTTTCCAGAATGGGGTAATTTTGTGGGCAATTCCATTGTCCTGGTGCTCCAGGGCCTTCAAAAATGTGATAGGTCGTCATGACATTAGATGTGTAATTTATGTCCCTAGAATACCTGACGGCACTCCCTGCATGTTGAGCCTCTGCATGTGGCCAGGCTGTGAAAAAGTCTCAGACATGTGTTATCTCCATACTCAGGAGGAGTAGCAGAATGTGTTTCGGGGTGTAATTTGTGGTATGCATATGCTGGGTGTGAGAAATAACCTGTTACAATGACAATTTTGTGGGAAAAAAAAGAAAAGAAAAAAAATCTTCATTTTGCAAAGAATTGTGGGAAAAAATTACAACTTCAAAAAATTCACCATGCCTCTTACTAAATACCTTGGAATGTCTACTTTCCAAAAAGGGGTCATTTGGGGGGTATTTGTACTTTCCTGGCTTGTTAGGGTCTCAAGAAATGAGATAGACCGTCAGTATATCAGGTGTGATCAGGTGTGATCAATTTTCAATGATCGGCACCATAGCTTGTGGACTCTATAACTTTCACAAGGACCAAATAATATACACTTATTTGGGTTATTTTTTACCAAAGATAGGTAGCAGAATAAATTTTGGCCAAAATTTACAAAGAAAAATGACTAATTTGCAAAATTTTATGACAGAAACAAAGAAAAAGGCATTTTTTCAAAAAATGTTCAATAGTTTTTTATTTATAGCACAAAAATAAAAACACCCCTAGTGATTAAATACCACCAAAAGAAAGCTCTATTTGTTTTTAAAAAAGGACGCAAATTTCATATGGGTACAATGTTGCATGACTGAGTAATTGTCGTTCAAAATGTGATATCGCTGAAAGCTGAAAAATGGCCTGGACAGGAAGGGGGTTTTCATGCCCGGTACTGATGTGGTTAAAGGACAGGCTGCTGTGGCTAGCAGGTTTGCACATGGAAATGCTACTGCACCTACCTGTGCCTATGAAATTGGGGACAGTGAGGACTATGAAGAATATTGGGGAGAGGAAGATATGGATCCAAATTCTCCTTTTCCTGTGGCGATGGGAGAAATCGCAGATCCACAGGAAAATCGAGAATGCACCATTGTCATAGACCCTGCAGACAATGGGGACCAACGATCCACAAATGAGGATACAGACTAGTTCCCCATCATGGGTAGGACCCAGATCTTCTCCTCTCCTGAAGGAAACCAAACGTTCTTGGGGTTTGATAGTGAAGGAAATGTGTATCCTACTCAACCGGTAAAAACCCTCATGCGTGTGGCTGATTTCATTGGCAAAATTAAATCTAATGAACACATTACTTCACATGCAACCAATGTACAACAGAGGTGTGAGCTTTTAGGTGTGAGAAATCCTATTGACCAGGTTAAGGTGTTACAATTAACCCTTGACACCCACACCTGGAATGCACTCCCAGATTTAATTAAGGAAGGCAAAGGGAGGGCAGAGTTGCAAAAGGTGACAAACCCCTCAGCTATAGGTTTGATGGTGGCCTATCAAATTAAACAAAATAATGAGGAAAACTCTTTACTTTATGCCAATAGATTGTGGGCAGCATATAACACTAGCAATGGTAAAGCCACTCGGGAGGATATGGAATATAAGAATCTATTGATTCACAATGTCCATCCTGCTGTTTGAATAAAATGTGAGCATTTGATAGATCCCAGAAAACACAGCTATGAGGAAGTGATTGTATTAATACATAGATCATTTCAGGCCATCCAATCATATAAACAGAACAGGCTTAAGGAAAAGGAAGAGAAACAGCTGTTTAGGAAGGTGGCTGCATTACAATGCAGGACTACCACCATAGAAGGCCCCCATGCCCCAGGAAAACCCAGTCCTCCATACAACCCTGACTGGAACAGAAGTTTACGAGGGAGGGGATTTAGGGGGAAGTCAGCTTATAGAGGCAGAGGAAGAGGAAACTCTCATAGCCACCCATCAGATGGCAAGCATATCAGTGAGACGCAAAGAGCTCCTACTTATGCAGAATTAAGGCAACAATTACAGGCCTTTCAAGACAGTTCAGGAAAGGAAGTACAGGTATCCTCCCAGACAGGGGCTGACCACTTTCAATGTTGACAATTACAAGGCCCCAAAATTTTAGCACCTATCTCTCTGGATAGGTGTGGGCGCCCTCTAGTGTCAGCATTGATTAGGAGCCATCAATGTACTATGGTTTTAGATACAGGAGCTGCCATTTCAATTCTGCATGACAAAGATCCCTTAAACTCAACACTGTCTTCAGGAAAGCCATTAAATCTTTAGAGCTTTGCTGGACATAGTGTTGAATCTGCCTTATCCAAGCCACTGACAATCCAAATTGGGGATTTATCCCTAAAACAGCCATTTGCATTAATGCCTTTGCCAAATGAAACCAGCCTCCTGGGTTCAGACTTCTTAATTCCCAATGGTTGTATGTTAGATCTGACCAACCTTTTACTATGGCAAGGGGTTCCAACGGATCAGGCTAGCACCATAGTGATACCTGATTCACACACAATTGCAGCCATCAAATGCAATAATTCCAAAGATGACATACTGCAGATCATAAAAGATCACCCAGAACATCAGCTGCTGCAGCCTGTGATAGAAAGGAATCAGGGAGCATTTGCAACACATAAACATAACTGTGGAAAGGTAGACACAGTAATACACATCAGTGGACCAGACCCAGTTCCGCAAAAACACTAACCCTTTCCACAGAAAGCTGTCAGTTACATTTAGGAGACCATAGAGTCACTGCTTGACCAAAATGTCATCAGGCCATGTGTATCCACAACAAATGCGCCAATATGGCCGATTCACAAAAGTTCTGACAATTCGTGGAGATTAACAATCGATTACCGCAAATTGAATAGCCTTTACAAACAATTGTGTCCCCACAGTTGCATCTGTCCTGGATGTCTTGAGCATGTTGAATCCCAATCACAAATATTTCACGGTGCTGGATATATCAAATGGGTTTTGGTCACCCCCCTTGTCAGAAGAATGTCAATACAAATTTGCATTTACATTTTTGGGAAAACAATATACCTTCACTTGTGTCCCTCAAGGCTTTCATAACTCCCCTTCTTTATTCCATGCAACCATGAGAGATATTTTAACAGATTTTTCTTCTCCAAAGAATCTTTTCCAGTACGTTGATGATTTGTTGTTGGCCACAAGCGACAAAGAAGAACTCGGATCCTAGGAAAGGCTGGACTGAAGTGTAATCCCATTAAGGCACAATTGTTGAAAGAATCTGTGTCTTTTCTGGGGATTACAGTGACAGCAAATGGTTGTAAGATAGCGACTGAGAAGGTAAAAACCATTTTGCAATTACCGCTTCCAGTGAGCATCCCCACTCTGAGATCTTTTCTAGGTTTGGTGAATTATTCACGTGCGTTTGTCCCAGAGTTTGCACAAAAGTCTGCGCCACTGTATGATTTGTTAAAAAAGGATACTCAATGGCACTGGACTGAGCAACACACCAATGCAATACAGGAGCTTAAAGAAGCCTTAGCGCAAGCACCAGCGTTAGCCAATCCAGAGTACCAACTGCCCTTTCACATTGAGACTGCCATATCAGAAACAGCCATGTCAGCTGTTCTGTCCCAGGAAATCCATGGGCAACAGCGACCCATATCATATGCTTCTAAACTATTATCTCCTGTGGAAATGAAGTACTCTCTATGTAAAAAATACCTTCTTGTTACGTTTTGGGCAGTGAAATACTTCACATACATCATAGGACTTAACCCAGTCATCTTGCACACATCTCACACTCCCACCAAGTTTCTACTCACAGACAGGGTGAAGGATGGCAATGTATCCAATGCCAGATTAGCACATTGGGCTCTGTTTCTCCAAGATTGAGACATCAAATTCAAACACACAAATAATCCTTCCACTAGGGCCCATGGCCTCCTGTACCAGGGAGTGCCACACAAATGTGATGTCACCCCAAAAAAGCAGGACAACAATTCTTTAGACCTTTGTCAGCAAAGGAAAAAGTCCCTGAAAATGCAGTCCAAATTTTCACAGATGGATCATGTTTTTATATGGATGGTTCCCCACATGCAGGCTTTGTACTATACATTATCAATACACAAGCAAAGACCCAATCATCAATTGCTCGGGCAGGTCAAGTCAAATCAGCACAATTTGCTGAGATGGCTGCAATCGCTCATGCCCTAGAGGTGATGAAAAAGGACTTGGAAACGATCTTACTCTCAGATTCTGCTTGGGTATGTAATGCTCTTACAGAATTTCTGCCCTTTTGGCACACCCACCAGTACATCTCCTCAGATGGGTCTCCACTTAAACATGCATCCCTTTTGAGATACATTGTATCATTGGTGCAAAAGTTGCCAGTCAAGCCATGGGTGTGCAAGGTAAAAGGTCATTCAGGTAATGCCCCATACTGGGAACAAAATGAGGTGGCGGATTGCTTGGCCAAACAAGGTGCACAAGGAGGGGATATCTGGGAAATTCCTTTGATTTCATCAAACCCAGTCTTGTGCCCCATTGTTTGTGCCCTTACAAAATCCTGCATAGAAGTTCCGGATATTTCGGACATACAAAGGCAGGATGACAACATTAAAGAAATAATGCAGAAACTGAGAAATGAGACCCTGGAACTATCAGAAGGGAATACTTTGGCAAAGTACATTAAAACACCTCACATTATCAGAAGATCAAAAGGTATTGTTGCATCATGGAGATGAAATAACTTGGATGGTTCCTGAAAAATACCGAAATTAAATTATTTACTTAGTGCATGACCTATCTACTGGGGGTCATCAAGGGTCAGAGAAAACAGTTGAGAGGCTCAAGAACATAGGATGGTGGCCTTCCATGGTGTCAGACGTGAAGCAGTATTGTGACAATTGTATTGCATGTGCACAGGTTAACCCTGCACCAAGAAAGATCAATGCCCCTTTAAGAATACGACTGAAAGAAGTGCCATGGAATGCCTTGCAGGTGGATTACATGGGACCCTTGCCAGTCACTTCTAGAAACAACAGATACATTTTGGTAGTCATAGATCTGTTTTCTAAATGGGTATAGATCTTCCCAACCAAAAGTAACACTGCACAGAATACTGCTAAGATTTTGGTGGAGCCGGTGTTCAGTAGATGGGGGCTCCCATCATCAATAGAGTATAGATCAGGGGACTCATTTTATTGTGAAGGTGATGAAAACATGCTTAGAGATGTTAGGGGTGGAGCAAAAATGTCACATTCCATATCACCCAGAATCTTCAGGTCAGGTTGAAAGAGCCACTTGGCAGATCAAGACAATGCTAAAAAAATTTGTCCACATCAATATTAAGAATTGGGATAATCTATTGTCATTACTGGCCATGGCCATCCGAGCAACTCCCTCATATATTGACACCCTTTGTAGTGTTGACAGGTAGACAGATGAGACTCCCAGAACATCTTTGGCTAGAAATGCATATCCCTACCAAAGACAGACTCTCCATGGACCAATACCTACTTAAACTCCAAAAAGCAGTGAAAGAGATCCATGTATTTGCAGCAGCACAAATGGGTAAAAATCAAAAGAAAGTCAAGGCGTATTTTGACAAAGGGGTTCGAGAATGCACTTGGGCTATAGGAGACCGAGCCATATTCTTAGAATTACGCCCCCTGGATAACAGTCTAAGCCAAAGATGGAGAGGCCCATTTCCTATCATTGACAAATTGAGTCCCTCTGTGTATAAGATCAGAACAGAGAAGGGCAGAAAGACACAAGATAAATGGGTTCATGCGAACCAACTAAAACTGTTCCAGGGAATAAAATAAAAAAAAATATGTTGCTTTCTTTACTTTTAGAGCCATGAAGTCGATGTGGATTGTTATCTTGCACCGTCTGATCAGACAAACCAAGGGAGAGGAGACTGGATCGATCATCAGCGTAATCATTGACAAGAATCCGGTCTACTGCCAAGAAGGGTAATCTGTCTTACTGCCTGTGTCAGTTGTAGGGACTGTGGGGAAGCAAGTGTATTGGTGGAGCCCCATTGATAATCAACTTGTCTGGATCAATGGCGTTGCTGGGAATGTCACGGACTACCACGATAGAGTCAGGAGTTTTCCTAACGGATCCTTGTTGATTCAAGAGACACGGTTAAGTGATGCTGGAGAGTGGAAATATTCCTTTGTCATCTCAGTCCCCTTGTCCAGCAACACCCACGCATCCACTCTCCAGTACGTCCCAGGAAAAGTCACCTTACATGTGTCCCCAAAGACTAACATCCTGGCAACTACAACCTTGGCCAAAAGTTCAACTACAATCCTCTCTTCCAAACCAACTTCCTTGGAATGCCCATCAATGCAAGAGGGACCGCCTAGTGGCCTAACAGCAACATCAATCCCCGGAAAATTGTTTAACAACGTTAAGTTCATTCATGTACCCGTGGTACTTAATTTGTCCCAGTGGAACTCGGCTCATGTGCCCAGACAAATGTGTCCCTGTTTTACTCTTCCTTGCTAGCAGATTTGATTGCCTCCCATTCAAGCTGAACTCAGGCTGCTTTTGCAGAACCAAACCTCCCCCCTCAGAGGGGCATTTTCAGATCGAGAAAGTTAACAGGTTTGGACAGTATACTTGGGTCCATCCCGGGACTTTTTGGATCTGGCATGTCCATTTGGAACCGAGCCGATTTGTCAGCGATTAGCAGACATATCGGTAATTTTGAACAGAGAGAGGGCCGGCAAGTGCTGAAACCTGTTCTGCAGGGTGTTGAGGGGCTTGCAGAGGAGGAAAGGTTTACAGTCTATAATATGAAAAACATTGCTCAGTTGTTTGAAAGGACACAGGAGAAAATAAACAAAATCATAAATATAAATAATAAGAAAGCCAGGGAGGATGGTATGGGCAAAGAAGTGATATGCACTGCATATGGGAATTTAGTTTTAACGAAGGTCACTAATGTCATCCGCGACATCCAAGCGGGTAAAATCCCTGATATATTAAAAGATACAGATCTGACCCAATGGTATTGCACTCACACTAATAGTGGTGGAAGGAATGTACACTCTGGAGATAAGTGCAAACATTTGCCAGTCTCCACAATTCAAAATATGGGGATAGTGACACCACACCCAAATAGAGGGCCATTTGCTTGCAAAAGCCAGTCACTGTACGTCTACTGTGTCCTACTGTATGTGTCCTTCACCATGTCACTGCCAGTGTTCCAGCCACAAAAGGACTACTTTAACAAGATGGCGTCCATACACTCCCTCGGGTACCTCGAAAACAACGTGTACAAGGAAAGGTTGCACCTCCCCGAAATGCTCATTCAAGTTCAAGGGCGATGGAAAGCACCACACACCACTTGCAGCACTGTCAAGGATAATAGGTACTTATGCCGTTGTGATGTGTTTGAAATTGACACTTCAGTCTGTGGTCTAAACAATGACCAGGATCCCGCAGCCAAAGAAGCAAGGGACCCCCAACTGGAAAGTCCACGCCAACCACAACAAGAAACCAGCCCACAGGACATGGAAGCCAATTGCCCCGTGAAATTGACCAAATGGAGAACACCAAGCACAAAGATCACCTACCACATGCATGGACTCTATGGGAGTCAGTCATGTCCAATACCCTATCCAAATTTTTGCTTCATTCCACATGAGTACACTATCATTGGGGAAACTGTAGTAACCCCCATACCAGTGCTAACAGAAGACTACCTAATAGAAAGTACCCCCGATATCCCAAATCCTACCGCATACATACCCAATTTTGATGTCAAAATTGATCCCCTGTCAGTGAACCTTAACAATCTGCTTGCAAAGAAAGATACCCATATAATTCAAATTAGTAATGATATGGTGAAAACGGGCAAAAAGTTGAATGAACTTTTACATGATGGGGATTTCAGCTTAGTTACCACTAGGACCTGGGTGGAAATGGGAATAAAAGGTCTCCTCATATTGCAGTGTGGGATACTGTTCTTTTTGATGGCCATGGTGATGTATCTGGGCCGACTTCTAAGATGGCAGAGGGAGAAACTCAAATCACTAATGGAGATTAGACATAAACAGTTATTCACTTGTGGCCAGTCTCATATTCTCAACTGGCCACAAGGGGCCATATGTTGCCTTATGAAGAGTTTATGGGTGATCTCCATTAGGATCTGTGAATATTTATATATATGTATATATCTTTGAATAAGTAAGTTGGTATGAAATATTGTTGGTGCTTGATAGAGCTATCTGGACACCTATAGAGTATTAAGCTGGCAGGCTTGAGTTAATTGATTTACCAGCTCCTTTTGAAGTGCAGGCACCAGCTCCTTTTGAAGTGCAGGAATGTTGGGTGGATGTGACATGGAAGAAGCTCTGCTATTTACCCATCACAAGTTAGATGTGAGAAAACAATAACATCTATTCCAGGGCCGAGCTAATCAGTCTTTTGATCAGGCCTTTTGATCTTGGTTGATGAACCCTTTTCATCCACGTCAAACACACTTTGATATGCAGAGTATGGCTATCTGTTTTAGGAATGGACATTTGGCCCCCTAATTAATTTAGCATACTTAAGGCCCCATTCAAGAGAAGGTTATGACCTTTTCGTTAATAAATTTTTCTTTTAATTTAATTTTCTCGCAAGATAGGAGGTATTAGTGAGGGCCTGAACTATGCTAAATTTAGGGGAGTGAGGTTTTGTCCAATCTTCTAGGAGATACGCCCAGAAGAAGGGGCAACATCATCCCACCAATCAGGATGGCCCTATGCAAATCAATGAGAGATAGGCCTTTATTAGTCTAAGGGAAAAGCAGAGGAAGGAGAAGGAGTCATATGTCTGAAGTTGGGCCCTCAACACTACTGGTAAATATCAGAACTTCTTCCAGCACTTTATGGGTACACCTGTCTGTCATATATGTTATATGTTTTGCTGATTGTATTTCGTTGTTCTGAGAATTATAACATATTTCTTTTTATTTTAACCTATGTGTTTCTTCCTATGCAAGGTACAATAGATAGATTGCTGTAGATACTATGTCGCAGTAAATCTATAGCAATGCTAAACAGAGGTTCTTATTACTCAGAATTACAAGATTAGCATGCATTTGAATGTATATGTCTTAGAAGTACTCGTGTTTTTCTTTCCCTACCTGGGTCCACATTAATAAAGTATAAACTCGGAAAGCTGGTCCAAAGGCCGTAACTAGAGTTGAGCGAACCTCTGGAAGTTCGGGTTCTGCTGGTCCGGCCGAACTTCGGGACAAAGTCCAGGTCCGGGTCCGGACGGAACCCGAACGATCGCACAGACACCGAACATGAAATAATTACACCTGGGTCCATCCCTTTCTTTTTGTGCTCATGAAGATTCTGTATATGTAAGTTTACGTACGATTAGAACATTAAGACTCATTATTCTTGGAGACAAATCGTAACGATATCTAAATGACGCTGTATCATAGATGTCGTTAGATAGATAACATGGAACGTATCCTTCTTTGTGTATCCAATTTTATTTTTCTTTATACAATATTAAGAGTCTTGTTGCTTTATGTTAGTCGTTTTGTATATTGTATATACTGTCTGTCCACATGGGTATTTCACGACCTTCTTCAAGACTATAAATGGTCATCACAACTCCCGG
>BLSH010441030.1:91877-108319 GCA_018402905.1 Glandirana rugosa
TGTAATTTATATATATATAGGGAATGTTAATTTCGTAAACTTATTTATCATGGGACCTGACACTAAGGTTCTCCCTTTGTTTAGTTTGTGTCTCTATGAAAGTAAGTCAGTAAAAAAACGTTACAGACCACACCTAGGTCCACTGAAAAGTACTTATCTGTGACATAACTCAGAGGTTTGTAAAGGAATGTATTTTTACAGAGAATTGATCACAACTCGCTTGGGCCTGACATTGCAAGCCCAGGCATGGCTTGAAAGCCCACAGGCACCGTGCCTGGGCCTGGGCCTGTAAAGTTTTTAGCAAGCCCAAGCCAGGCCCCAAGACGATAAAATGAGGTGCACAACTCTTCGACGTCCCGTCGGTACCCGAACGATTTTTGAAATGTCCGGGTCCGGGTCCGTGCCACGGACACCCGAAAGTTCGGTACGGACCCGAACGTTACAGTCCGGGTTCGCTCAACACTAGTTAAGAGACATTTTTATGTAAGGAAATGTTTGGAGACTCAATACAGTGTCTATTCATGAAAAGTCACCTGGATCCACACCAGACATTGCAAAAAAATGACTGAATGAAAGTATCTCTGTGTTTGATTTGTTTCCCTCTTGGAATCACAGTCCAGGGTACTATTTATTCAAATGCTTTAATTGTAAGGGATATATATATATTTAATGTGGTTTGAAAAGTAGTTCAGCCATGCTGAAGTTCTATTTGTCTTTTGTAAGTCTATCAGTATAAATCAGCATTCCAATAATTAAGCTAGAAGGCCATTCTGGCCACAGGAGTGTACAGCCAATACTCTGTAAATATTTCTTATCAATCATTTATTTTTCACAATGAAAAGTCATTTTGTAATGAAAAAGCTTCTCAGCTATTATATTCTCCACAGTGGAGTTTTGCCTCTTTGGCCGGGACTACCTCCACCTAAGCGTGTGGAGGTTCCAGGTTAAAGGTGATAGCAGGTATGGTTCATGATCAAAATATTGATCAAAAGAGGGGAGATTGTAAAGGAAATTTGTGCGTTCTTTATATAATTGTATTCTATTTTGTATGAATTGCACACTGCACTCATTGTGCACACGGCACTAATAATGTTTTCATTTTGTCGAGTCCTGATTAGAATTAGCCTGCCTGTGTTATGCCCCCTGTTACCATACAAGTACAATTGTATTATTAATGTGATACCTACGTAATCATGTGTATAAAAACCTTCAATTGCGTCATAATAAAACAGAACAGTTATTTGGAAAGATGCCGAGTGTATCTTTTATGTCTGTTCCCTACTGCAGTAGTTATTAATTTGGAACCACTAATCAATATGAGGATAGGAGTTGCCTATCTATAAATTTCCATGTCAGGGTGTCAGTGGAAGATTGAGGGATCTCTGTGCTGGATCGGCCGATCAGTTTGCTGACTCTCTACACTTCTCCCTGACACCCTCCCCTCCATGGCCTGCACTCACCTGGCACCACCCCTGATCAGGAGCTCATGTGAGAGAGTTCCTCCTGGCTCTATCATATGGGTGGAACAAGGGAGAAGACTCGCTCTCACACTGATCTCCGGGCTCTGGCTGCCACTGAAGCATCGGGTGCAGACTCAGTGAGAGTACCACAGCTGTGCGGACAGTGCTGTGTCAGGCAGCCTGCGACACTCTCACTAAGTCTGCACCCGATGCGGATCATGTAGTTAGCGCCAGCCCTGCTCTGCTGCCCCTCTCAACTTGCTGCCTGGGTCCCATGGACCCACTGGGACCCATGGTAGGGCCGGCCCTGGGCATGGAGCTTGGAAGGAACAGCAGGGGTATGCCGTTTCTTCAGAGCGCATGCACGGTGATATCACCAGCTGCTGCTTACTAGAATATCTCCTAAACAGTGCATGTTTAAGAGATATTTATTTAACCTACAGGTAAGCTTATAATCAACCTGTTGGTAGTGCTACCCCCATGCGGGCCACTTACAGGATCTGTATCCCAATGGTTGCCCTGGCCTTGCGAGTCCTCCAACACCTCTGACACGCTGGGTTTCGACATTCTTGTTGTGACAAAAGATACTTAAAAACACACAGAGTCAAGTAAATCAGTTGACTCTAGTTTGCTAGGTGGTAACCAACTTGGTCAGTTGTTAGGGGATCTCCTTATTCTTTTCCTAAACTCTGACTTAGATGCACCTCTCTCCTCTGCCAGTGGGTGGCACTGCTACTTATGGCATTGGAATGATCAGGTGCATATGAAACTGGAATATGAATGGATAGGTTGCTTTAGCCAATTGGCAGGGGTTTTCTTGGGCCCCATAGCCTCCTGGGAGAGCCTATTTATTTGGAAGGAGTCAGGTAATTGGTGCTCTGTGCCACCTGGATGGCTGTCTGGGTGGATGTGTGTTGAAATCTCCCGGCTGCTAGGCCAGAAATCTGAAGTCTATCCGGGAGTTCCTGGTTGCTAGGCAGCCTGAAGCCTACCCAGGACAAGAAGGAGCAATGTGGGGTTAGGGCTTCATGTCGGAAGCCTAACCAAGTTGCATGGGTTCTGTCAGCCGGAGAACCCCTCTTTGTTGGAGGTAAAGGGACATAGTTGCTAATGGAGGACAACCATTCCTGTTGCCAGAGGCAAAGTGTGAACCATGGTCAGAGGCAAAGGGGAAACTGTCGCCCTCAAGGGACAACGCTTCTGTTATCAGAGTCCAGAGTTCAGAGTCTGAGTACCAGAGCAGCCTTCTTCACTGATCGGGAAGAAGGCTGGGAAAACCACAGTGGAAGTCAAGCTAGGGACCCAGCAGGATAGCAGGGGTGACGCTCGGAAGATACAGCAGTCAGCTGTGTGAAGTTCAAGGGACATAGTGGCAGTGGGAGTCCAAAGAGCCTTGTTAAGGGACTGTGAGTTCAAGCTCAGGAAGCTGTAGTGGGAGGCTGTGAGACGGAGACCAGATCTACACAACGGGGATACCAAGTTTGGTAAGTGTACAGATCTGTGTTGATGTCAAAGTACAAGTTCAGTTGCTAAAGGAAATAGCTCTCCAAGCACAGTTCAGCTTTAAGGCATCCAGAGCTATACATCCACCATACTAATCTATTTTGTGAGCCTCGGAGTCTGATTGTGAGTGATTTTACTCCTGACTCTAAACCCTCTCTCCCCAGTTATTTAAGAGAAAATAAATCTCTTTTGTTCTGCATCATCAAAGTGTCTGGCGCCCAACTTAATCTACGCTACTTTCCACCCACTATGCCTAGTAACCCACACTGTGAGAATGGATGTCAGCTGTCCCTGACCCTGAGGTTCACCACCAGAGATCAGGGCCATGGCTACATACTGAAAGATTAATAGCAATGAAATTCAGTAACATAAAATAGTCACCTGCTATCAGGGCATGCATTCATGGTTTGGCAGTTGTAATCTCCTCAAAATGTATATCTTACCTAAACACTTATATCTTTTTCAGGCCCTACCGATAGTGATATCCTCCCGCTTTTTCAAACAAGTTCACTCTCTATTCATTAAATTTATCTGGGCACACAAACACCCTTGCCTTCACCGCCCCCAGCTCTCAATGCCCAAACAATACGGAGGCTTAGCTGTCCCTGATATCCTGACATATTATCAGGCCACTCATTTGGGTCGACTTATTGACTGATGTCATCAACCCAATGCCAAGCTCTGGGCACAGATTGAGCAAGTGCAAACTGACACTATCATTAAAAGGTGCCACATGGTGCTACAAAGCCTTACCATGTTCCCTGAAAACACATCCCTTATTAAGCCCTACAACCCACATAACCTCACACCTTTTCACAAGAGTTTCCTTTTGTACGAGTAATTCTCCTCTATTCCCGATACTTCCGGGCCTCCAGGATCAGGCATTTTGGACGCTTCACCAAGCTGACCACTAGCAAGTATCTCATTTTTTAATGATAGACAAGTAGCCTCACTTTCTGGAGAGCCCTTCAATTACACCATTACTTACACTCCTTGCCCTTGCCCGAGTTTTGTCGTACTAGGACTACTTTTGAGGAATACTGCTCAGACGAAGGAACTCTCCTGCGAGTCCTTTCCAAAACTTACAGCCTGCTGATTACCCCTTCTGAACAACCACAATTACCTTGCTTGAGGAATTGGGAAACAGACCTAAACTGCACCTTTACATCAGAACGACGACAAAAAATTATTAGTTTCACGCTAAAATCATCTATTTGTATGAAGACCCAGGAAACCAATTATAAACTGTTGATACGGTGGTATCGTACCCCTAATATGTTGCACACATTTTACCCTAATAGCTCTTACCCGTGCTGAAGATGCCAGGAGGATAGGGGAACGCTGCTTCATATCTTTTGGTCCTGCCCTAAACTTGACCACTTCTGGAGTGAGGTCCGGAAGCTTATCTGGGAGTTTACTAATTTTGAGATCCCTGACAGCCCAGCTGTTTTCTTACTACATGTCTCAACCAACCTAGCAAAAAAGTATAAAAAATCCATACTATGTCACCTACTGAATGCCGCCAAATCTTGCACCCCCCTGATTTGGAAAAACCAGCAACCGCCTAGTGTTATTGGCTTTGCAGAGTAGAGGAGGTCAATAAGTTGGAGGATTTGATACTTTGATATTTATGCGCAGAATAAATGGGAGAAGTACTCCACAACCTGGAGGTTATGGAATATCTTTCTGAAAGGGGGAAAAGCTCTTATGAGTCCATAATTTTCTCGGCAGTCTTTGATCCTTACACATCCATGTTCTTAACTGGATATCACCTTAAACTCACAGTACTCCTCACCCTTCCCCCCACCCTTTCTCTTTTCTCTCTCTGTTTCCCTTTCTAGAAAATTATAACCACCACACAGATCCAAAATAATCTGCCGACATCCCTGATAATTTGTTTGGATTATCAGCTTTTTGAGGAAGTGACCCCATTAGGGAGCTCTGCACCTGTATCCTCACCTGTGTTCTCCTTGGCCCTCCCTGCCCTACCCCTCCCCCCTCCCTTGCTCCTCCCACCGGGTGGCCCACGGTATATATGCATGCCTTGCAGTGCTGGGTAAGATGTATTTTGAATTGATCTTCTCCACTGTCAATAATCCTATGTGTGCTAACTTGCATTGCTCTCCTTTCAGAATTTTGATTATTTTTCTTTTCTGGATGTACAACACTACCCCTGAAGAAGGGAAATTCCTCCCGAAACATGTAAGGTACGGGTACACATCCGAGAAAGATTCTTTGTCAATCCAGTTACTATATCTATATGATTGTACTGCACAAAATGTACTTTGCTTTTATTGATGTATGTATCATGTATGGTCGTGCATTTTTTTATACTTTGTACAATAAAATTTTACATAAAATTAGTGTCTTCTACAAACTGCCTTTAAAGTCCCACTACTGTACTGGGGTAGTACTATATCCAAACTGTTTCCCTTTCTGGCTTTTATTGTATTATTCATCCTCTATTTCCTTATTACTCTATAAAAAATATAAAAAAGGCAGTGGGCAGTTTCACATTTCGTATTGTGTAGTTTATTTGTTAAAGTTTGTTTGATACACCGTTGAATAAACCATTGTTCGCATATTATTGTAGCACTGTTTTGGATCTGCCTGTTCCTAACCTTAAATAAAAATATTTGAAAAAGTAGTCACCTGCTGAGGATTTACTACGACAAATAACCCTGACAGCAGAAACAATCAAAAGAATGATAACTGATTGCAGTATAATATAAACACTTACACAGAACCAACAAACTCTGCTTGGATTGAGCTCTATGGATACAGGCAGAATAAGGGCAGAGGAATGACCAGGTTCATGTCAGACCACTCCCTTCTGTTCCCTGACACCACAGTCCCAAAGAACTGTATAAATCCTGTGTTTAGTTCAATTAAAATTTTATGACCCGTAAGTCTTCAGACCCGCTCTTTTAGTAGATAGAGTTCTGGGTGGAAGTCTGGGCCCTTATGGTACCAATGGCTTTGATCCCTTGGGGGGGGGGATATATTGTAGTCTATCAGAACAAAAGAAGGCCTTGCATCTTCAGCTAGCCCTTTAGTGGTGTGCTTGAAGTATTCTGACAAGCAGGATGATGTAAAGTATGTTTGTGCTGTCCTGACAAGCAGGGTGAACACTGTCGCTACTCAAACAAAGAGTGAATGTAGCACAAAGTTTTCCTACAAGTTTAGTCAGAGAAACAAGACAATGGTGTCTGTATGCAGTGTCCTTTGTTATAGGAAGATTGGCAAGTGCCCGCTGACCAATCCCAGCAATCTTCGGTATTGAAGACTAACGTGAGGGCTCTGCAGCAAGCCTCTGGAGAGTCTGGCTCAAGGGACGACGCTTGTTCCCGTGTCGCACCGCACTGCAGCCCAGCTGGATCTGGCGTGAATGTGATGAGAGTGGCCTCCAGGCTGCCGCTGAATGAGCAGAAGTGGCTGGCAGTGGATGCTCCCGCACCTGCTTGCGAAGACTCTCTTTCTCCATTTTGCACAGGTCACAACTCGGCCGCAGCACAGTCTAACATTGAGTTATTGTTTGCAGATCTAGGCCGTGGTCCCAAGAGAGTGATTCTGTTCCCACACAGGCTTTTTATTACCTCTCCCAGCATTCGGTTCTTCCAGCTGGCTGGGGTTTGTAGTCTAAAACAGTCTGACTAAATATAAAACTTGGCTCTTTGGACTACATGTCCCAGGTTCCTTTGCTCCATTCTTAGTTCTCATTCACCCTGACTTTAGGATGTGATGACATAGAGTCTGAGCTGGGCACTTGGAGAAATCATTCTCACTGTTGCAATGCTACAGTGTGACTCCTGAATATGCAGGAAATATTAGCCAGCTCCTGGCTACATGTGAAAATAAAAAAGTAGAGTTTACTTCCATTTTAATGTTGATTGAGAGACTTTAGTTCCACTTTAATTGTTCCAGTCCCAATGTTCAAGCTGTGCCCAAGCCAATATTCAGAGTATTAAAAGACAGTCTTTCATTGTTTTAAAATGTTAATTCATTAAAACTTTATAAAACAAAAAAAAAAAACACTTACTTTACACATAAAATGGTGTGTACTTGGCACAACAAGCTAGCTTGTACTTCCTTAAATCTGGGTGTGTTAAGGTGATGGCATCACAACCTTCTCCCACCACCTTTTATCAAAAAGGACTCCCTTGGGCGATGAAGCAGAAGGTGTCTGTCTGCTATATAACTCAACCGGGTCTTCAACATTTTGAGATCTACAATATAATAACTGTGCATAAAGGTAAATAATATATTTATTATAACTGTACATAAAGGGAAATAATAATAATAAAATATTCTTTGTTGCGAAGACCCATTAGGGACAAGAAGGATCCAATACACAAAAAGATAGTTACGCGTTTCTGCCCTTACGTGCAAACTCCATAAGAATGACAGCTGTCAGGGATACCATATGCTGGCATCCAGCAGGGATGATCAGATCGGTTGGCTGCACTAAATGGAATCAGGACCAGATGTTAAAGTGAAAATATTTAGATATGTATTAGGAAAATAACACACTTCCAACACCAAACACCAGAAAACATAAACAAGCAAGTAAAAGATGAAAAAACACAGCAAACCCAAAATAAACACCTATCTAACAAACTAAATACAAGTGTAGAAAATACACATACAGTAAGCAAAACAGGGGGACAATAGATAAGGGAAAAAGGGAGCCAGGTTACTGGGAGCAGAAGGAGAGTAAAGGAGCAGGAAGCAGGTTCAGGGATCAGGTCTCTGGGTCAGGATCACAGATCAGGGATCAGAACAGATCAGAACAGGTCAGATTCAGGCAGAGACACGGCTTGCAGGGAAAATACTGAAGTACTGGGACTGGGTGCAAGGCGGCTTATATAATCCCAGCAGACACATCAAGTGCAGCCTAACGACCTGTATGATCAATGTGCTGGGAGACACCCGCTGGTGACCACCAGAACTACACCATTTGGTTTTCCACACAACACTGCCACCAGCAGGTGACCCAAGCAAGGACACAGGTCCTGACAGTCCCCTCCCCCTTAAGGAGCAGCCTCCGGACACTCCATTCTCCCGTTAACTGGACAGTCCATGTCGGTGCAGGAACAGTCCAGCAAAGTTTACCCTCCATGTCTGTGGACTCTATTGCACTTCTCTGACCAGAGTCCTTTAACCTGCTGGGCGGCGTGTCACCCAAGTCAGGTGCTGGAACATACCCCCCACCACCAGGGTCTGGAGGTCTGAGTCCGGTATCAACAGCTAGCTGGACATCGGGCATGAAACCCGTGGAGGCAGGCAACACAGGGGCATCAAAATCAGTCTGGGCATCAAGCCGGGGGACAACAGTGGCAAGCTGGGCATCAGGCAGGCAAGCATCCACAGGCACTGGATCAGTGGATTCAAGGTCATCAGGCATGGGATCAGCAGGCACCGGGTCATCAGGCATGGGATCAGTAGGCCCCCGGGTCATCAGGCACTGGAGCAGTGGGTACAGAGTCATCAGGCACTGGAGCAGCAGGCACCGGGTCATCAGGCATGGGATCAGTGGACACCGGGTCATCAGGCACCAGATCAGTGGGCACCGGGTCACCACGCACTGGATCGGTAGGTACCAGGTCATCAGGCACTGGATCGGTGGGTACCAGGTCATCAGGCACTGGAGCAGTAGGCACTGGGTCATCAGGCACTGGATCAGCAGGCACCGGGTTATCAGGCACTGGATCAGCGGGCACTGGGTCATCACACTGGGTAGTAGGCATCGGGTCATCAGTCACTGGATCAGCGGGCATGGGTCATCAGGCACTGGATCAGCGGGCACGGGTCATCACACTGGGCAGTAGGCACCGGGTCATCAGGTACTGGATCAGCAGGCACCGGGTCATCACACTGGGCAGTAGGCACTGGGTCATCAGGAACTGGGTCAGCAGTCACTGGATCATCACACTGGGTAGTGGGCACTGGGTCATCAGGCACTGGATCAGCGAGTACTGGGTCATCACACTGGGCAGTAGGCACCGGTCATCAGGCACTGGATCAGCGGGCACCGGGTCATCAGGCACTGGATCAGTGGGCACCAGGTCATTAGGCACTGGATCAGTGGGAACGGGGTCATCAGGCACTGGATCAGCGGGCACCAGGTCATAAGGCACTGGATCAGTGGGCACCGGGTCATCACATTGGGCAGTAGGCACCGGGTCATCAAGCACTGGATCGGCAGTCACTGGGTCACCAGGCACTGGATCAGTGGGCACCGGACCAACAGGCTGGGCAGCGCGCACCAGGTCATCAGCAGGCATAGGATCATCAGGCACTGGGTCATCGGGCACCGGGTCACCAGACTGGGCAGTGGGCATTGGGTCATCAGGCGTCGGGTCATTGGGCTGGGCAGCGGGCACCGGATCATCAGACTGAACAGCAGGCACCGAGTCATCAGAGGCCATCAGATCATCGGGCACTGGATCAGCGGGCACAGGGTCATCAGGCACTGTAACAGTGGGCACAGGGTCATCAGGCACTGGAACAGTAGGCACTGGGTCATCAGGCACTGGAACAGCAGGCATCAGGTCATCCGGCACTGGAACAGCAGACACGAGCCATCAGGCACTGGAACAGTAGGCACCAGGTCATCAGGCACTGGAACAGCAGGCACGGGTCATCCATCACCAGGTCAGCAGCATTGGGTCATCAGGCTGAGCAGTGGGCACAGAGTCATCAGGCTGGACAGCAGTCACTGGGTCATCAGGCTGGACAGTGGGCACTGGGTCATCAGGCTGGAGAGCGGGCACCAGGTCATCAGGCTGGACAGTGGGCACCGGGTCATCAGGATGGACAGCGGGTACTGGATCAGTGGGCTGGGCATCAGGAACAGAATCAGACTGGGCAACAAGAACTGACTCATCAAGCTGGGCATCAAGTATTGGGTCAGCAGGCATGGCAGTGGGCACCAAAACAACAGGTTGGGCAGCAGGTATGGCAGCGGGCACTGGAAAAGTAGGTTGGGCAGCGAGCTCTTGAGCAGCAGGCTGGACAGCAGGCATGGCAGTGGGTACCGAAACAGCAGGCTGGGCAACGAGCACTTGAGCAGCAGGCATAACAACGGGCACCCAAATAGCTGGCTGGGCAGCAGGCTCCGGGATAACAGGCTGGGCAGAAGGCAGGGCAGCAGGCACCGAAACAGTAGGCTGAGCTTCAGGAACAGGATCAAACAGGGCATCAGGAATGGGACCACCTAGCAGGGCATCAGGAACAGGATCAGTGAAGTCAAATTGTTTAGCCGGCAAAGAGTCCATAGGGCCAAACTGGGTGGTGGACAGAGAACCAGTACAGTCAGGTGGAATAACGACAGGCAGGTGGGAAGCAGAGGGTCCAATTTTCATGGGTTGAACCAAGGTGGCAGGTGAGGAGGGAGACTGGAACAAAGCAGCTGGTGTGAAGGCAGACTGGAACAGATCAGTTGTTGTTGAAGCAGACTGGAGCAGATGTGGAGGTAGGATTGGATAGTGGTAGGATTGTGCGAGTTGGGAAAAACTTTCTTTTTGGTTTTAGCCACTGCAATTCTGTATGGGGATGCAGGGCTGTAAGTAGTGGGTGCAGCTGATGGAGGAGAAGAGCGGGAGGATGGTAAAAAAAGAGGGAGCAGTTGTTGAGGGGGATTTTTGTGGCATTTTTGCAGGCTGACAGAGGCTTAGTGCAATATTTTTGGCCATGCTTGTAATAACGGTTGCACAAAATTTAATTTGCATACTGCCTGTCTGACCAGAGATTGCACAGAATTAATACACTCCGCTAGCACCTGTTGGGAACATGCTGAGTAGTGTCATCTTCCAGTAACCAAACCAAGGATACCACATGATTCACACTGAAAGCAGGGGTATAATCATCACCACCACTAGGGACACTAGACAAAGCCAACTCTGCACAAATTTGAATTAGTGGCTGGATCTCTTCATACAAAAATCTGCCTTGGTCAACAAAAGAGTGAGCCAGACAGATTCATTCCAACAATTGCTCCCTAGTCTGCTCTTTCAAAATCTGGCAGCAATAATCCCTGTCTTCTGTTGCAAGCAGTGATAAATACAAAATCTCCTCGGCATGCATCTTGCAGAAATTAGCAAGTGCTCAGACCTGATTCCCATGTGCAGCCGATACCATATGCAGGCATCCAGTAGGGATGATCAGACTGATTGGCTGCACTTAAAGGAATCTGGACCAGATGTTAAAGTGAAAATATTTAGATATTTATTAGGAAAATTACACACTTCCAACAACAAACACGAGCAAACATAAACAAGCAAGTAAAAGATGAAAAAACACAGCAAACCCAAAATAAACACCTAACTATCTAACAAACTAAATCCAGGTCTCTGGGTCAGGATCACAGATCAGGGATCAGAACAGATCAGAACAGGTCAGATTCAGGCAGAGACACGGCTTGCAGGGAAAATACTGAAGTGCTGGGACTGGGTGCAAGGCGGGCTTATATAATCCCAGCAGACCCATCAAGTGCAGCCTAATGACCTGTATGATCAATGTGCTGGGAGACGCCCGCTGGTGGCCACCAGAACTACACCATTTGGTTTTCCACACAACACTGCCACCAGCAGGTGAGCTAAGCAAGGACACAGGTCCTGACAACAGCACTCTAAATAGTCTCCGGACTGGACTATGGAGAGAGGAAGGAGGATAGCCGGCAACAAGAATAGAAGGGATATTTTCAGGAACGAGAAGAGTAGAAGTGAAAAAATTAGTGATGGAAAGCATGAGCAGGCGGTCACCTTTGTGACTACCTATTCCAGGGAAAAACATCAAGTTGTCAATATTAAATAGAAAAACCTTTCAATATTATATTCAGAAAAGCAGCTATTCTCAGTTTTGAAGAAAGGGTGCTGATTTTCTAGCTGTCGTGCAGCCACTCTAGCCACTTTTCTCTCTCCCAGTCATTTTAGCTCCTCTGAATGGTTCTGACTTACTTTGTTTTCCATGTGACATGAAAACATGTAGGTATTGGTATCTTTATTTACCTTTTATGATGTTTGCCTCCCTGGTTACTATGGAGCAGTTTAGGATCAAACATTATATCAATTGTGGAACTAATTATGTTGTGTATTTGATGGTCTGCACATCATGCCGCCTGCAGTATGTGGATTGTACGACCCAGTCTTTAAGAACTCAAATTGGGGGACATTTCTGTGACTGCAGTAACCTAAATGAAAAATGTATTTCAAATGCTTCCAAGCATTTTAAATAGAGACATGGAAGGTATACCTCCTCTTTTAGATTTTGTGGTATAGAGCGGGTGGTTCTGGCTCCTAGAGGGGGAGATCATCATTGTAAATTGATACAAAGGGAGGCGAGGTGGATATTTAAATTGCAGACTGCTGGGTTTTAAACCTCAGGTGGAACATAGATCTGCATCTCCACTGATCTCCTTTCTTTAATATTACACCTGTTTTTCCCCCTCTTTGATTTGCCGATCCCGCTCACTACATTTTGCAACTTGGGTTCAGTTTATTTGTTAATAGTTTTTTTATATGTCTTCATTTGTTGTTATGTTTCTTGTAATTTTTGACAGTTTGTTTACTCCTCTGGATTTTTCTATCCCCATGACTAAGCTCCAAGGGGCAGAGTGAAACACGTTGGGGGCTTGGCCTGGTTGGAGTCCAGGCTGAGGTTGCCACTCTACTCACCACTCCAAGATACCTAGATGTGTGACTCTTAGGGACTACCCCATTGTTATTTGAAGTCTTACAGGAGCCAGGACAGGTTCCATACCCTGTCGGTACTCTAGCAGCAGCTGCGGAACCATTGACTACATACTCCTCACCATTGTGCTGACACGCAAAACCCTCTGTTTGGAAATTTTTTGGGCATGAATTCCACAAAGTAAATTAGACAATTTTAAAAATCTCATATTTTATTTTACGAGAAGTTAAAATAGGGAGGGACAGAGAATCCCATAAGTACAAAATACAACCATAGTAGTGTTAATAATACATAATAGAACCAGACCACTTACTGCAACACACTCATGTAGGAATATACAGAGTGCTACCCAACGCGTTTCGAGGTCATGCGTTGTTCCTCTTCTTCAGGGGAAAAAAGTGGCAATACATTGGTTGTTATCGTTTGAAAAAAATGTTAGTAGGCATGGTCTTCTTAGTAGTATATTTGGACAGTATAAATGGACAAAATTTGCTGCTGTGGCAAGCTTTGGGCCATTCACCGGGAGAGGGAGAGAGCCCATAAAATTCCGGAGCTCCACCCGGATGGAGAAGGAAGAGGAGGATTACATCTAGGGGGCCTTGTATAGACCAACAGATCAAATCCCACCGCAGCCCTGGTGGCGTGTATCTGCCACTTGATGCCGTAAAGTATGCACAAAGAGGTAGGATCTGATGTTCGAACACAAATGTGCTTGTCTGGCCTATCAGATAATAATGAGTATAGGACAAGAAAATATAGAATTTTCTTGGTGAGATTTAGTTTAAATTATTCCAGAACCAGTGGCGGCTGGTGAAGTTTTAGGATGGGGGGCCGCCAAGCCCGCCCTTCCTTTTTGACCCCTCCTACTTCTAATAAGCCCCACCCCTTAGAGAATCCACCCACTCGGTCCCCTGTATTCCACATATTGTGTCAGGAGTACACAGCTCAGCATCACAGGACACAGTTTACAGCTCAGCATTACATGGCACAGTATGCAGCTCAGCATCACAGGACACAGTATACAGCCCCAGCATCACAGGACACAGTATACAGCCCCAGCATCACAGGACACAGTATTCAGCCCCAGCAGCCAGTATCACAAGTGGGATAAATTGCAGCCAATAACACTGGTGGGGGCAAATTGCAGTCAATAACACAGGTGGGGGCAAATTGCAGCCAATATCACAGGTAGGGTAAATTGCAGCCAATAACACAGGTGGGAGCAAATTGCAGCCAATACCACAGGTGGGGGTAAATTGCAGCCAATATCACAGGTGGGGTAAATTGTAGCCAATACCACAGGTGGGGTAGATTGCAGCCAATAAGATAGGT
Organism: Glandirana rugosa; assembly: GCA_018402905.1. Lineage (NCBI taxonomy): Eukaryota > Metazoa > Chordata > Amphibia > Anura > Ranidae > Glandirana > Glandirana rugosa. The sequence goes on from BLSH010441030.1 coordinate 105,863, forward strand.
GGGGGCACTTTGCAGCCAGTATCACAGGTGGGGGTAAATTGCAGCCAGTATCACAGGTGGGGGCACTTTGCAGCCAATATCACAGGTGGGGTACATTGCAGCCAGTATCCCAGGTGGGAGCACTTTGCAGCCAGTATCACAGGTGGGGGCACTTTGCAGCCAATATCACAGGTGGGGTCTTTGCAGCCAATACCACAGATGGGGGCACTTTGCAGCCAGTATCACAGGTGGGGGGCACTTTGCAGCCAGTATAACAGGTGGAGGCACTTTGCAGCCAGTATCACAGGTGGGGGCACTTTGCAGGCAGTATCACAGGTGGGGGCACTTTGCAGGCAGTATCACAGGTAGGGTACATTGCAAAGACCCCCCCCCCAAGTCGGGACAAGTCCCGCACTTACCCCACCCAATAGGCAGGCACGCAGGAGTGTTGCTGAGTTCAGCATACAGACAAGCGGGTTGTCAGTCTGCAGAGATCGGCATGTGGAGAGTGGCTGTCCCCATCAGATCGTCGGTCACCAGTCAGGGTCTCTGTGGGAGCAGGAGTCACGTCCGCCACCACAGTGACCTGCCCCCGGCCACCGCATCCAATCACACTGAGCCGCAGGCTCAGGGCAGCCAATCAGACTGTGTGTGTGTGTGCACCTGTTCAGCGCACACACATAGTCTTTAATGGCTGACCAATAGGCTCACTACTTGGCTGTCAGGTGACAGCCAAGGAGCTAAAAAAAAAAAGAAAGTCAATGTACCGGAGCCTCCTGTAGGGGCCAGGCTGACTTTTTATTTTTTTTTTAGCCAGCGGGGAGGCGGCGCCCAAGCGCCCCATATACACCAGCCCCCGCTGCCCAGAACACAACCAGAGGTGAAGTCCATCAACGGTCCCCTATAGGTAAACAGAGGACAGCACCATCTGTAGACCAGAGTGTCTACTGTCCAGCGGCCATGGAGAGGAATCACTCATGCACGCACAAGCTACAGATGGTACTGGTCCCTCTGTACCTATAGGGGATCGTTGATGGACTTCACCTCTGGTTGTGTTCTGGGATCATTTAAACTCTAAATCTCACCAAGAAAATTTGATATTTTCTTGTCCTATACTCATCATCTAATACGCCAGACAAGTACACTTGTGTTCGAACATCAGATTCTACCTCTTTGTGCATACTTCACAGCATCAAGTGGCAGATACACACCACCAGGGGTGCAGTGGAATATGATATGTTGGGCTATACAAGGCCCTCCTTCCCCTCCTTTTCCATCTGGGTGGAGCTCTGGAATTTTGTGGGCGCTCTCCCTTTCCCGGTGAATGGCCCAAAGCTTTCCACAGTAGCAACTGTTGTCCATTTATACTGCCCAGCTATACTACTAAGAAGACCATGCCTACTAACATTTTTTTCAAACGATAGCAACCAATGTATTGCCACTTTTTTCCCCTGAAGAAGAGGAACAATGCATGACCTTGAAACACTTTGGGTAGCACTCTGTATATTCCTACATGAGTGTGTTGCAATAAGTGGTCTGATTCTATTATGTATTATTGACTCTACTATCTATGTATTTTGTACTTATGGGATTCTCTGTACCTCCCTATTTTAGCTTCTGCTAAAATAAAATATGAGAGTTTTATAATTGTCTGATTTGCTTTGTCGAACTCATGCCCTAAAAAGTCCCATACAGAAGGTTTTGCATGTCAGTATTATATCTAGGGATGTGGGCGTTTATTCCACATATCCCCTGAGAGAGAAGCGATTTCACTAAATTTACCCCTCACCACTGAGCCTGAGCGGCATACACACATTCCCGGGATTTTTCTATGTTATCCAAGGGGTTAATTTTCCCAGGTCCTTCAGTTAGAGGACCCATAATATAGATGGAGGGGTTGGTTTTGACGCTGCCTTCCTTGTGAATCCAGAGAGAAATTGTTTAGAGTGCTGTGATTCTTATAGAGTTTGCTATGACTAAGGCCCATAAGGGCAGAAACGCACCAGGATCTTTTTATGTTTTGGATCCTTCTTGTACCTAATGGGTTCTCAATAAAGAAGATTTTATAATCATTAAACACATAGGTGCCAACCTTTCTCTATTTGGATGTATGTTTCAGCAGGGTGCCCAGCTTTGGTCTTTGCATAGGTGAAACCAGGGGCGGGTGGATAGGGGTCGCAGGAGTCGCCATGGCGACCGGGCCCCATGCTGGGGGGGCCCATAAGGGCCCCCTGTATGCCTAGATTAGGTGAGGGAATGAGGACTGGAGCGCTCCGTCCCGGAATCAGTATCGTTTGAGATATTCTTAGTGTCGTGAGATTTGTTAAAGAGAGACCTAAGTGTTCCTTCCGTCGCAGTTTTGGTTGGGGAGGTAGATATAATACCCAGGAGATTGACTTCCTGGACCCTTTTAATTGGGGAACCTATTGTATCTTTTTAGGGCCCTTACACACATACGGCGAGTCCGAGTCACCACTC